>JAYJMB010037123.1:0-33744 GCA_036873735.1 Pouteria campechiana | reverse complement strand
TTATATTAATAATCCACTCAATTTCATAACTTTTTCATAATAATTTTCTCAAAATTTTAATTATACAACCTATTGACCCGGCAGAAATTATTGAAACTTTACAATAGCAAAAATTTGCATTTTTGAAATTTTTTAGGGCCTTACATTCCAACCCCCTTATAAAAAGTTTCATCCTCAAAAGTTCATCCCCAAGTTACAATATCAGATCATATCTCTTATTCCTCGTACTACATTTCTACTGTGCACTCTAATATTTAAAGCAGTCAAAGCATTTCTATCAAAAAATGACTTATTGAACTTGCTCTGCTTCAACCTTCCTGGAAATGGGATGGGAGGATCATAAGGTGGGTGTGCTCTATAGTTGACTGGATGTTCGACTATTGGAAACGTCACCTTCTTTGAGTGCACCTCCTCTTCTGCCTTTGTCTTTCCCTTGTCAATTCTTGTAGTAACAATTGAATTGTCAGTTTTCTTGCAAACTTTGTTGTTAATTACCTTACCACTTCTCAGTGTAGTGATCTCCTTTACTTGCTAGGGCTGGCTGGGCAATTTTCCTGGTGTGTGGCTTTGCATGGCTTCTACAATTTGTCCTAATCGTGTCTCCATTTTCTTCATGGATGCCTCCATGTTATGGAATCTGGAGTCAATATTCTGGAACTTAGTGGCATTATTCTAGAACTGAGTCTATGTTGCTTGAATGAAACTTTACATGGTTTCTTCAAGACTAGGCTTCTTTGGTTGTGGTGGTTGAAAGGATGTTCCAGCTTGGTTTTGATTTAGGTCATTGTTTCAAGAAAAGTTAGGATGATTTCTCCAACCAAGGTTGTATGAATTTGACTATGGATCATTCCTTGGTCGCTAATTGTAGAATTTCATTGCATTTGCCTATTTTGCATCACCTGGAAAATGATCATTTGAAGAAAAAACATTAGATGAGTGACATAAATTCCCACAAAAAGAATAAACCTCTGTTGGGGCACGTTGTGGTTGTTTCATGTTCACCATCGTCGAACACATCGCCTTCATTTGCTTTGCCATTTCCGCCATCTGCATTGATAGATCTGTGTTAGAGTTCACTTCGTAAATTCCTCTAGATCTAGCTCCAAGCATTTTATATAGCTCATATGTCTGTTCCGGAGTCTTCTCTCTCATTGCTCCCCCAACAGCATTGTCAACCATGGCTTGGCATGGTTGTGTCAAACCATCATAGAAAAATTGGTCAAGTAATTCAAGAGGGTATGTATGATGGGGACATTGAATTAATAATGCTTTAAACCACTCCCATGCTTCATGTAATGTTTCACTTTCCATTTTACAGAAGGTAGCAATCTTACTCCTTAATTCAGTAGTTTTCGCATGAGAATAAAACATGCTAATGAATTTATTGTATACAGCTTCCCATGTAGTTAATGAACCAGGATTCAATGTCGTGAATTATGTTTTTGTTGCATCCTTCAATGTGTATGGGAAGCATCTCATGCGTAATTGATCCTCAGTGATATCTTGCAATGGAAATGTTTGTATTGTTGCATAGAAATCGCGCATAAATGTCAATGGGTCCTTAACAACAATTCCATAAAATGATGGAAGCATGTTAAAATGAATGTGTTTTAGTTCATAATTTCTAGCATTATCATTCAACACAATGCATGATGGAGAGATTCTTATGGTGGGACATGCAAACGCTTTCATCTATTATTGAGCTTGTTGAACCACTCGATTCTCCCTATTGTCTGCCATGTGGACTACTTCATTTTCACTTGAACTCTCTATTTCAATCTCAACTTTGTCACTTCGGTCTTGTTGGTCTTGCAAAGGAAATAGAGTTGAATTCAATGATCTTCTTCCATTCATTCATAACTCTACATAAAAATGAAAGTAAGAATCAAAAACTTGATATACAATTAATTGCAAAAATACAAAGACTAATTGTAACTAACTTAATTTAATTAATTTGGAACCTTTCTCCAGTAACGGCACCAAAAACGTGATGATTCAAATTATAAATTATTGCAAATGCATGAACATAGAGTAATATAGTGTGCAATGTAAGGATCGATCCCATAGGGAATGTTCAAACCAACTCAATTAGCTTAGTTGCTAACTTATCTCTATCTTAAGAAATGTGATTTGAGCTAAGCAAGTATAAATGATAACTTGAATAAAATTGCAAAAATGAAATAGCTATGGATAATGTAGGTGAAATCAATAGTGTAAGGGCCTAGGAATCGATTTCACCACTCAATGATACACTTTGCTATTGAGACATTGGATTTAATGCATAACTTGGATTCATTCTATCTAATGTTAGATTATTACCATTAGGTGTGCGAGTTTAAATCAAGTATTTCCACTCGTTCCAATTACCTATGGTGTGTAGTGTAACTAAGGTGAAAACCCATTAAGCTTAAGAACACATGAATCAAATAAGATGGTTTAGCATAAGGAGTGTACTATAACCACCTATCATTTTCATTCAAATGTGCTCGTGGTTTTGCATATGGTGTGTTCCTTAACCATGCCAGATAATCAATGTGATTTGTAATATTGATGATCAAGAAAATAACTAAATGAATGAAAATAACTAATTTGCACTAAGGAGCCAATATTCCCAAATAACAAATGTATCAAATAGGGCTACATCTTCACCCTAGAAAGAAAGATTAATGCATAATGAAAAAGGAAATAACTCCCTTCACAAAACTCAATACAATGCTTTTCATCTTCTCCCTTTTATAATGAGATTCCACCATCAATCTTGTGTAGTAGCCTCTCTAAAAAGTTTCTCTGTCTCCCAAACTTGCCAAAAGCTGCCTAAAATGTGCCTTCACTTCACTTTTACACCCCCCTTCATTAGGGTTTAGCATTTGCACAAGTCAACAAAGATCTAGAATTTCTAGATTACTGTCTCTAGGAGCTTGCCATGGCAAGATGTTGTTGCCCAAAAATATACTTCATGCATACAAGGACCTTGACGTGGCAAAAGAAGATCTTGTTGCAGTAGAAGGAGAAGCTTTCCGCGGCAGAAGAAGAGCTTGCCACAGCAGAAGGAGAAGCTTGCTACAGCAGAAGATTGCCTTGTCGCGGCAAGTTGTTGCTACCCAAAAATACTTCATGCATATAGGAACCTTGCCACGAAAGAAGAAGAGTTTGTCATGGCAAGGTGTTGTTGACTGCTTAATGATGTTTTCAAAATGTGCTTTGCCATGACAAGGTGTTGCTGCCTAAGAAATATGCTTCCTTTCTGATCTTTTGCAAGATTACTTCCTTCACACTTTTGGTCTTCATATTTCTTTAGTTTTTGCCTTCTTTTCACTTCTTTAGTTCATCTAGAGAAATTAATATTTTCATATTAAATTCATCCAAAACTATGAAGGATTCATAAATAATTAAGTTTGAACATGCATAACACAAGTAAATGAAATTTGCTTATCAATGGTGATCCTCACGTTGGTTCATGATTTGAAAGTTAGAATCCTACCTTGAACATTTTGATATGTGTATATGATATTTGAAAGATTCGAAATGATTTATATTAAGGTGTATTGGCATGTCATAGTGATAAATATATGATGTGTATAGATGGGATTTTGGTACTTGTCCAGTTATGCCATTTGCCATTACAATGCGGCTTAGATTCAATGCTGTATGTAGGTGTATGTGGGCGTGTATTATGATTGTATTAGTGATATGTACATGATTGAAGATATAGTGATAATGTGAATGATTGTACAAGTATAGAACCCTTATATTTCAAGGGAGACTCTATCGGATTTTTGATAGAATCCTTCTCTAGAATATAAGAATGTAGTGCCTTAGGAGCGGAGTGTTATAGTATGCATGTATAATTAGAATCTAGTGCACCCATTTAGGGGGAGGAAGCACTAAGTTAGGGGGAGTTATGTTACATAGGAATAATCTCAAATTAGTTCCCATGGATGTTCATATTTTACCTGTTTGAAAGGTAATTAATGTTTTATCATCAACAAAAAGGGGAAGATTGTTCAACCAACCCTTTTACTGGACTTGATTTTAATGATAAACATATCTAACGAGCCAAGTTTTGATGATGAGAAAAATCCCATGAGTGAAACTTTAAGCTACAGATTATTATTTCCCAAGTGTGCAATTACAAACAATATAACAAAGAAATAGCATAAACGTACAACCCATACGAGACTACATCAGAGACAAGATCCACAAGTACATGAAGAAGATAACATAATAAAGAATGAAATTGAAACTTTGAAGAAGTAGTGTGTGAAACAACTCTAAACATACCTCAAAAACACTCTCAAAGTTATTCATACTTGTGCATAAAATAAGACTAGAAACAAGATCTCAAAATGAAGAAAATCTAAGTTCTGCACTTAAGTAAAGAAATAGACACTAAGGAAGTAAGTTCAAACATCACACAAATAATTCAAAACATGGAACGAGACCCAAACATTGCTAAACAAGAAGTCAAGATGCTAGAACTATAATGCCATTCTTAGACATAAAATCTAGACAAACACTGTTGAAGACTAGAGAGAAAAGCCTAATGTGTCCAAAACTCCAACTCCAAAAATCTGATGTGCTAAATCCTAGACATAGCAATAGATGAAGATGCAAGTACAAAATATTAACTTCGGACATGAAAAACTCAATTCTGGACATACCTAGGATTAAGTCGTGTGATAAAATGCAACTAGCGCTAGTCCAATTTTGAAATCTTAATTACAGACATGGAGATCATTTTCAGACATGGTGATTCAATTTAAGACATGACCAAATATGGTGTTGTAAGCTAAATGGTTCATCCAAGTCTGAAATAAGAATTTCAAACATGGCCACTTAAATCCAAATAGGGTGAATTGTTTTCAGACATAGAATAAAGAAGTTAATTGTAAGCCAAGCACCAGTCTAAGTCCAAAATTTTGATTTCGGACATGATTATTCAAAACCCAGACATGACGGTTCATTTTAAGACATGGGTAAAGTAGTCAGTTTCAAGCTAAATGAGTTCAAAAAGTCTAAAAATTTAACTTTGGACATGGAAACTAAACTCATATGTGGCTCAACAGATCTCAGCCATGAAAACTGCTATCCAAACAGGTCTTTCCATTGATTTGGGCAATATAATTGAAGGATTTATCTTACATATGACTCAAGGGCTCACAACTAGAGGTTTTGGACATTCATCTTTGATTTATGTTTAGTGATTGCAAGAAGTGGTTGCCATAAGCTCGACAAAAGAAATCCAAAACCCTAGGCCACCACTCACTCCTTCACTGATTAGAAACTTCTTAAGGAAAGATCATTACTCTAGGGACCCCTAAAACTATAGGGGTGTATGGAAAAAGTGAAATCCAAATGGTGTGGGGAAAATAAATGGTTGAGCAAGTGCAAGAAATGAAAGGCAATGGGAACACGAGAACAAAAACAATATAGACACAAGGATTATAGTGGTTCAAGCCTTCTCTTGGCACCTACTCTACTCTCCAAGGTTTCCTCAACCTTGGGTTCCACCATACCCTATGGAATCACACTTGGTTTTTTGAGCTTACCAAGAACTCTTACATTAGTTTTGTGAGCTCACAACAAACTCATAATGTTGATTTTCCTTAAGCTCACCAACAACTCATACAATTTGGTTTCTCAAGAGCTAACTAGCAACTCTCCATTGGTTTTATGAGCAAACCAAAAATTGCCTACTGGTTTTATGAACTAACTAGAAACTCTCCAATGATTTTACAAGCTAACTAGAAACTCTTAAAAATGCAGAGGTATATAATGAAATGCATATAATCTAGGCTAATAGGTACATACGATTAAAGCACAAATACAAATGATAAAATAATAAGCAATTTACAGTGAATTCAAACTCCCTTGAAGTGTTATTAATGTGGTCTTGAGGCTTTTTGATCTTGACAGCACCTTGAAGTGAATAAAATTGAGAACTTGATTGGGTTACTTGTTGTTTGATTTTTTTTTTTAGCACTAGGAATACTAAAGCATCATGTTTCTCTTAAATGGATCTTTTATTTATACATTTCAAAGACACTTGGGACCATTTGGAATAAGACCATTTGAATATAGTCATTGCAATGCCACTTGGATTTCTGAACATTTAAAACAACATTTTTTAGTATAGCAAATCACTGTAATACTTGCGAAGACAGTGCTAAGTTTGAACTTTCTATCCAAAGTTAATTTTTAGACTATCTCTCTATCTAATAATTACTATAGTAGTCACTATAGCGGATCACTATAGTAGTTAGGAAGACACTGCTTTGTCTGAAGTTTAGTTTTAGACTGTATAAAGGTTGGTCCATTTGTTCGAAGATTAGAGCAACAGTCACTGTAGCAGTTAATATAATCCCTCTTCCAAAGTTAATAGCTATACCTGAAGTTTCTGTTCAAAGGTTACTATAGTAGTCATGACAATAGCTTCATCTAAAGTTAGTTTTTGGATTGTCTATCTATCCGAAATTGGTTCCACTTTGTCCAAAATGGCATGATGTCCGTTTGAAGCATGAAAAGTGTCTTTTCGTCCCTTCTTTTCTTCCTTTCATTTACAAGATCTTAACCAAACATCATTGGATAATTTCAAGTCATAAATACGTTTTGTAAATTATCAAAACCAAACCCTTGGGGTCAATATTCTCCCCCATTTTGATGATGACAAAACTTGATAACTTGCACTAATAAAATAGTGCTAATGAACTAATGTAAACTCCCCCTAAATAACTTATACAATAAGCATATGGAAGTCTTATTTATTGTAGCTCACTTTACTAAGATTGGTCCACATTCAAAACTTTTTAAAAGTTCAGTTTCTCCATCTTCCCCTCTTTTAAATATTTTTCCTCAAATGTAGTGAATCTCAACATTCTCCCCCTTTTTTCATAATCAAAAAGGTCAAGGGAAGGTGGGATTCCAACAATGTCTCGTATCAGGGAATGAACTGATCTCCCTCAACAATGCATGATCATAATCTTCATCCTCCAAGTTCCCCCTATCATGCGCAATCTAATGGCTTTATTTTTTGCTTACGAACCAAAGTTCATCTAGCTATTAATAGTAAACAAACTCATAATAATGATTACATAAGTTCTGATAAGGATTGTAATACCTATTCTCGACCTTAAATTGTGAAGTTTCGCAAGTAGGCTTGACTTATGCCTTGGGATTGTAATGACATTAAGGTTAATTTCACTTTGGTCCAAGCAATAGATATTACCTGTTTAGCTCTTCTTACATACTTACATGCAAGATCATTCTCTTATGAGAGATAAACTGATGAAGGCTAATATGATATGCAATTTAATGCAGGGCTTTGAGGATAAGAAATTCAAAACCTTCACTTACCTAGCTACCTCAACCAGATTGATATTTCTGTTTATCCATAGTTGAGGAGCTACTTCTTCTCCTAATATGTCTACAATTGGAAGGCAATTATACATAAATAATTTTCTTCTTCTACTACATTTTCATCTTCTTCTTCTTCATTACATGTACAATGTTCTACTAAATTTATAGATTTCTTCTTTTTCTTCTTCTTTAGTAGACTCCTAATCTTTGTAGAGAGGGTTTCATAATTTCTATTTCATCATCCTCCCCCTCTCTACATGAAGATTTTGTACTTCAATGGCCATACACTAGCTTCATCTTCTTCCCTTCTTTTTTATTCTTCAATTGCTGTCACTTTTGGCATCCAATCTGCAGGAATAGATTTTAGAATCTTTTTAACTTATTGTGAATAAGAAATCTCACAGCCTAAACTTCTTAAGCTATTAGTGAGTCTTATAAATCTAGAAAACATATATGAATTTGACTCATTCCTAAACATGCATAACACTTCATATTCTTGGACAAGTAAACCAATTCTCGCTTCTCTAACCTAGCTTGTCCCCTCATAAACTACTTATAAATGGCTCCAAAATTCTTTAATAGTTTCACATGAGAATATTTTCTAAAATTCAGATGGAGAGACAGAGAGAGCACAATATAGAGCATTTTTGGCTTTGGCATGTAACTAAACAACTCTAATATCCTCATTAGACTATTACCCTCCTCTTACGTGGAGAGCACCACTCCTTCTTCTACTATCTTCCATAACTTATACCTATTGACAATTAAAAAGTTCTTCATCCTCATTTTCTAATAGCTATAATGCTCCCCATCAAAATATGAGGGTCTAATGGTCAATTGACCCTCCTTGATTCCACCAAAATTGTTTGTCATATGTGATTACACTGAGTTAGAGATAAAAGTGTGAATCCCAATTTTAGTACCTTGCTTTGATACCAATTGTTGGTTCGGGGACCCCTAAAACTATAGGGGTGTATGGCAAAACTAGAATCAGAATTATGTAGGGAAAAGAAATAGTTGTATAAGTGTAGAAAATGAAAGGCAATGAAAACACAAGCACAAAAACAATATGGACACAAGAACTATAGTGGTCAAAGCCCTCTCTTGGCACCAACTCCACTCTCCGTGGTTTCCCCAACCTTGGGTTCCACTATACCCTATCAAATCACACTTGATTTCTTGATCTAACCAAGAACTCTTACACTGGTTTTATGAGCTCACCAGAAACTCACAATGTTGGTTTTTCTTGAGCTCACCAATAACTTATATAATCTGATTTTTCAAGAGCTAACCAGCAACTCCCCACTAGTTTTACAAGCTAACTAGAAACTGTTACAAATACAAAGGTGCACAATGAAATGCCACTAATCTAGGCTAATGGGTATGCATAGTTGAAGCACAAATACAAATAATAAAACAATAAACACTTTACAGTAAATTCAAACACCCTTGAAGTGGTATTTATGTGGTCTTGAAGCTCTTCGATCTTAGAAGCCCCTTGAAGTGAATACACTTGGGAACTTGAGTGGGTTACTTGTTGTATTCTTTTCTAGCACTTAGAATCCTCAAGCATCATGTTTCTCTTCAATGGATCTTTTGTTTATACATTTTGAAGACCTTGGGACCATTTGGAATAATACCATTTGAATATAGCCATTGCAATGCCACTATGTTTAAAACAATAATTTTTTACTATAGTAGATCACTGTAGCACTCGCAAAGACAACACTCAGTGTAAACTTTTCATTCAAAGTTAATTTTTGGATTATCTCCGTTAGCTTTTGTGCAAGTATACATGATCATAGGTAATATAGATGAGGTAAGTTGAATATCATTCCCACAAGAAAGTAGGTTGTTACAAACTAAGTACCAAACTTATATCAAATTAGCAATATTTGATTAAATGAAATTCAGTAGATGATATAAGAACTAAATCTAAATAATCAATGAAGTTGACAAATTGTAAGATCATAAAAACAAATATCAATGGATGAAATATCTAGGAATTCAACTTCACCTAGCAAATCCACTTGTATTGATGAATTGCATGGAGTAAATCATCATTCCTCTCATTGTCAATCAGATGCACTAAAGTATCTACAATCCCTTCTCAAGTGTTATGATAGGTGTGTCTATTAAAGTGATTTACTATATCTCCATGCGAATCCAAATTAATAAACTTGTTTGGATTAAGCATCCAAGAGTAATTTATGCGCTTGCATGGTCATATTCACGTAGATTGTACATGTACAATGGTTATCTCTAGAATTCATTGCATCATATATTCTTCAATTCAAGAGTCTATTCCAAATTCACCTCTCTTGAGTATAAATTATGAACCTTAGTTCATGCACATGGTAGCTAAGCACATACATGCATTAAGCTTAGAAAAGAAGAAACAATGAGGAAGAAGATAATTTAACTCAAAAATCAAACATCAACATAAGCTTCATTGCTATGACCCATTTAATCCTAGATAACAAAAATTTAGAACATCATATTTGAATTAAAACCAACTAAGTAATTGATAAACATCATCATAATCCAAGGTTGATTATTGATTCAAAAATAAAAGATGAACTAGAAAGAAAACAGAATATTCAGGTTGCAATGGCTTTTTCCAATGATCTTCTTGCTCTAAACTCTTCTTCTTGTCCAACTCTTTGGCTGTGCTCCACTTTGGTCCCCTTTACTCCATCCCTAATATCTCCTTAAATAACCTAGACAGCATGATTATAATAACACTCCTCCATGAATCGCAACTCCCTTAAGCATATAAATCCTCTTCTAAAACTAACTCTATCTTTTTCATCCAAAAAAGTTGTTTCCATACAATTTTCAATAATAGATGTTGTATAATTGATTTCCAAAAGATCCCTTCTGAATATTGCAATGGTTTATGCATTCCAAAAACTTTTAAAAATTCAGCAAAAAATTTAGCAACGTATGCAAAGAACCTTGCTTCCAAAAATAACTAAGATGATTGCAAGTCCTGATCATTGTGGAACCCCATTGCTAAAAACATATTGCCGATCATAGTTTGGACAAAAACATCTAACAGATGGAAGAAAAAATAAATTTGTGCACTTCTAATTCCAAGCTTTGATTTCTTGTTAGGCTGCTTTGGAGGCATGAAAATCGAGCTAATGGTTCACTGAATATTAATTTTGGAGTCATTGAAGCCAATTTTGGAGTTTAAGTCTATTTTGGAGGCATGCAAGTAAACCTTGGAGTAAAATTTTTACTCTAAAGTTCTCTAAAGTGAACTTTGGAGTAAAAATTCTGCTGCAGAGTTCTTTGATGTTCCAAAATAGTTTTAGTAGAATTATCATAACTTTCTCATAAGAACTCAAAATTGAGTGATTTTTATTGTGTTGGATAGATAATTTCAATATATACAACGTTTATGTTAATCATGTTTCTTGATTCAACTTTTATTTTAAGTTGTGGGCCCTCAAAGTACTGACTTTTGTGTTGGTGAACTTCAAAGTCACCTAGTTTGCTTTGGGATTTTTTGGAGAGATTACCACTATTTTGATCATAACTTTCTCATACAAACTCAGAATTACTCCATTATTTTTGCACTAGATAGATAATTTTAAGGAATAACTTTTGTGTTGATCACTTTATCTGAATCATCCATCTTCTATGAGTTGTAAGCCTTCAGAGTGACGCCTTCTATCAAATGAAGTAGCAGATGAATGTGAAGCTCTATAGACAGTTGTACTATTTTAGCAATAAATTTATCATATAAATTTAGAACCATATGATTTTTGATGCATTGGAAATAAAAGAACAAAGGCCAAAACTTTCATATTGAACAAATTTTCCAAATATTCCTCCATCCATCCCAGAAATTGCTTTAAAGTAACATCTTTTGTAATCTTTAGTTTTATTTTACAGATCAATAAAACAAACTCTATTAAATGCAATATCCACTAAAAAACATTAAAAGAAGATTTTAAATATGTGAATTTAGATATAAAAAAATATAATATATTAAGAACTTATTAAATACCCTCAAAATTAGCTTTTGATCATCCTTGAGCAAAATAATAATCAGAACTCATGAATCAGTTAGGAAAATCTATTTCAAACAATTAGTAACATGCCAGACAAATTACACATATGCACATATCTCAAAAATCACTCAAGATACTTTCCAAGTAATCTCATGAAACCTATGCTTTATCAATCCTTTCATGAAATAAAAATGTGTGTGTGCAGTCTCAATTTCAAACTACATGCATGTTTTTCAGTCAATAATGCGTAAAACACTGATTTTCATGATCTTCACAAAACACCCCATAAGCTTAATTTTCATAATCCCTCTATACTAATATAGAAAACTCTATTCACTTGGATAATAGGTCTATGTTAAGCTTGTAATGGGGCCTTGGGTTTAGCTAACACGAAAAGGGAATAAAGATTACAAAGTAAGAGATCATATCTGCATTTTACATGAATATTCACCCTCTTAACTTTTTGTTTGGGGTTTTATCTGTTGTATGAGTTGTATTACTACCACACCCTAGACTTATTTCTTCTACTTTCATTAGGATGTGATCCCCCCAACTATAGGCCATATTACTATCACATCTCCATCTTATTTTCTATTGAGTTCATGGAGATATAATCCCCCAATTAAAGGATAAATCCTTATTGATTTCTTTCCTTTTGTTCTTTTTCCTCTTCTTTTAGCATTTTTCTCTTTAACTCTCCTAAACTTATCCTCTTATGTACTCATGTACCTCTCTACAATCATATATTTAGAATACATCTCTTAACAGGTCAATTATGGTTTTTTCAAGCTAAAAAGATTTCAATGATGAGGCTAAAGAAAGAAAAATTGAATGGTGGTCTTTCACATACTTTGCATATGTCGTTCTTTCATTAAAGCTAAATGGGAACACCAGTGATAGTGAATATAGTAGGTTAGCTTAAAAGGCTCAAACGGATCAAAGAATACCTAAATCACTTCCAAGTAAACATGTTTTCTAGGATTTTGCCTTGATGAATTATCAAATAAGTTCTAACATGCTTATGTCAACCAGAATATCTTACTGAATTTACAACATCATCACTAATCCACATACACTTTGCATAATCATAACATAATGTGCTAATTGAAATTTTTATCAGTCATGAAAAGAAGGGCTTATTATAAGAATTAGTAAATAGCAAGGTAGCACCTATCCTTTTTTCTCAATAATGTGCAATGGTAATAAAAAACTCAGCATATGTAACTTGATCATTAAAAGAGAATCCATCCTATTCAATTTTAGTAATGTAACAAAGTTGCTCTTGGATTTCTTTAGCTAAGTTATCAAAAGAGACGCTCATAGAGAAAATTTATACCCAAATTTGAAAAAAATTCCAACACTAAATGCAAATATGAATATAACCCCCAAATACCTCCAAACTTGAATCAAACATTGTCATTAATGTGAAATAATGAAAGAAGTTTACGTTTAAGAGCTTCCATGAATGAAGTGCATTCTAATCCTCTTCTTCTGAAATTTATTGGCATTCTTTGCAAATTTCTGACAATTTTCATACTTGACACATAATTTGCAATCTCATGAAACTTCTATACTCAATCTAAAATCAAGTTCTTACTCCTGCAATAGAAAAATCAAACCATAACTAAAAAATTTGTCCAAATAGAGAAAACAAAACAAACGAATAAGCTAAATGCAAAGAGAACAAAGAAAGTTCACATCGTCTATTTCTCATGAATTCAACTCTCTCCTCTAAAGTGTACTATTCTCCTTTTCTGGTGGACAAGAGTTGATCAAACTATTGATGGCTATAATACAAAATTGTTTGAAATCAAGTAAGAAAAATAAAAAAATCAAATAAAGCAAACTAAGCTAGATTAAAAATCCTAACAGCAAAGGGATGAGGAAGTAGTTTTGATTTACAGTCTTCAGCTTGACCATCTCTTTCTTTAAGCTAGTTCTTTCAAGTCCAATGTGAATTTCTGCTTGTCAAATCTTCCTCCAAAGTATGGCTTCAGACCCTAACCATTCACTTTAAATGTTTCTTTGATGTCATGAGCAACTTCAATTGTCCTATATGGCAGTATCCTTGTGACAGTGAAAGGACCTAACCATATGGATTGTAACTTATTAGGAAACAGTCTAAGGTGAGAGTTATAAAGTAACACTTTTTGAACAATTGCAAACTCTCTTCTTTGAATGTGCTTATCATGCCATCTCTTTGTATGCTCTTTATCTATCTTGTCATTCTCATAGGCCTCATTGCAAAGTTCATCCAGCTTATTCAATTGTTGCAATCTTTCTTCTCCAATAAGTTGCTTGTCAAAATTCAAAAGTTTTAGTGCCTAATATGCTCTATGTTCTAATTCTATGAGTAAATGACAAGCCTTTCCAAAACTAGCCTAAAAGGAGACATCCCAATGGGTGTTTTGAATGTAGTCCTATATGCCTAAAGTGCATCATCAAGTTTTATTGACCAATCTTTTCTAGAGGCATTCACAGTTTTCTCTAAAATTCTTTTGATTTTCCTGTTCAAAACTTCTACCTGTCCACTAGTCTGAGGATCATAAGGGGTTGCAATCTTATGTGTAAGTCCATATTTATGGAGAAGTGCATCAAACTGTTTATTACAAAAATATGTTCCCACATCACTAATGATTACTTGAGGGGTGCCAAATCTAGCAAAAATATTTTTCTTCAAAAATTTGATCACCACCCAAGCATCATTTGTTGACATTGTAGCAACTTCCACCCATTTAGACACATTCTACAGCTACCAAAATGTACTTATGGCCAAAGGAAGAGGGAAATGGTCCCATGAAATCAATACCGCAAACATTAAATAATTCACAAACAAGAATGTTATATAAAGGCATCTCATTTCTTCTAGAGATATTTCCCATTCTCTGACATCTATCACATGAAAGTACATGGGTGTGTGCATCTTTGAAAACTGTTGGCTAATAAAAACTAGATTGCAAAACCTTAGCTACAATTTTAGTAGAACTAAAATGCCAACCTACCTCTCGATTGTGACAATGTTGTAGAATGCTTACCATCTCATCTTCTGGTACACATCTCCTTATCACTTTGTCTACACAAATTTTAAACAGAAAAGGTTCTTCCCAAAGATAATGTTTAACATCATAAAAGAATTTTTTTCCTATTGTGGTAACATGTCAAGGGGTAAAACATCACTTGCCAAATAATTCACAAAATCAGCAAACCAAGGTGTTCATGTGGATTTGACATGAAATATAGCTCATCAAGGAATTCTTCGAGAATTGGAGTCTCCTCATCTTTTGCAGTTGGAATTCTGGGAAGTGATTTGCAACTAGATTCTTAGTTTCCTTCTTATCCTTGATTTGTAAATCGAATTCCTATAGTAAGAGAATCCACCTAATCAATCTAGGCTTTGTTTCTTTCTTTGCAAGCAAATATTTCAGAGCTGAATGGTCAGAATAAACAATCACTTTTGAACCAATCAAGTAAGAATGAAATTTATCAAAAGCAAAAACTACTCCAAAAGTTCCTTTTCTGTTGTTGAGTAATTCAATTGAGCTCCTGATAAGGTCCTACTAGCATAGTAAATGGTTTAAAAATTTCTCCCCTTTTCGTTGTCCCAAGACAATTCCTACGGCAATATCACTTACATCAAATGTTAGCTTAAAAGGTAGATCCCACTTTGGTGTTGCCATGATTGGTGCTGAAACTAGTTTTTCCTTCAAAGTGTTAAAGGCCTGTAAGCAATCTTCTAAAAAGTTAAATAGTACATCATTAACTAAAAGGTTAGGTTTAGTAATTTTTGAAAAGTCCTTGATAAATCGTCTATAAAATCCTGCATGCCCCAGAAATCCTCTAACAAGTTAATAGATGTGGGTGGAGGTAATTTTTCAATGACCTCCACTTTGACACGATCAAATTTTATTCCATTTTCTAAAATCTTATGTCCAAGCACTATCTCTTCCTGCACTATAAAATGACACTTCTCCCAATTCAGAATAAGGCTAGTCTCCTCACATCTTTGCAACACCAAAGCCAAATTATGCAAGCATGAATCAAATAATGAGCCAAAAATAGAAAAATCATGCATGAAAATCTTAATGTATTCCTCAACCATATCAAAAATACTGTTAGAAATAGGATAAATGATTCCTGCATCAAGTAGCTTGATCACTTCTGCTTTCACCACTTCTTGCATCTTTGGGTTCAAACACTTCTGATGTTGGATGGTGGGTTTGTATTGCTCCTCCATTAGAATTTTATGTATGCAAAGTGAAGGGCTGATTCCTTTGATATCTGCAAGTTTTCATCAAATTGCACCCCTATGATCTCTTACTACTCTTAATAGTTTCTCCTCCATCATGTCTATCAAAGAAGAAGAAATAATCATTGGCAAAGAAGAAATTTCATCTAAGTAAGCATATTTTAAATGAGACGGTAAAGTTTGAGTTAAATAACAGGAGGTTCTTCTATGGATGGCTTAAGCTTTTTGTTGATTTGTCCCAACTCCTCAACTCTTAGTGATTGTTGCTTTGAGTAGGGTGGGTTTGCCTCCATAAACTTTTCACAATCCTCTACATCCTCTCTCTCAGTTTCTCTATTGCTTGGTTGAGTCAAGCATGCTTCAAGTGAATCTTCAACAAACCTTTCCTAAAAACATTTGTTTACCAACTTGTCAATAGATTCAACTGCAAAACAAGAATTAACATCCAAAGGATATTTCATTCCTTCAAAGACATTGAAGGTGACTTGATCATCTTGAACTCTAAGAATTAATTTTCCTTGTTGAACATTAATAAAAGTCCTTCCTGTTGCTAGGAAGGGTCTACTCAAGATAAGTGGTACCTCCCTATCTTCTTTCATATCCAAAACTATGAAATCAGAAGAGAAAATGAACTTATCAACCTTTACCAACACGTCTTCCACAATACCCCTTGGATATTTTCCACAATACCCCTTGGATCTCCTTCAGAAATTTTCCATAGCTGGGCATCTGTGCTAAGGCATTTGGAAAAGGAATGTTAATACATCCAAAAATTTAGAAAACTACTTATCCATCTTACGTTGTTGAAGTCTTTAAGGATAAGGGATTGGAGGCACATAAGACTTGGGATTGTCTGAAAATAATTTACTCTTTCTTACCTCTTGTGGTTGTTCAATAACTTCCTTGTTTCTTTCTTTGGGAGTCTCTTGTTTAACATCTTCTACTCCCACTTGCTTTCCACTTCTCAAGGTTACAGCTTTTACCTTTTCAATTGGATTTTTCTTTGTGTTGCTAGGTAAAGAACATTGTTGTCTTCTTGATAACATATTTGCTAGTTGTTCTACTTGCATCTCCAAATTCTTCATTGAGCCCTCCTGATTTTGAAACCTCATGTCTATGTTATGCATGAATTCTTGAGTACTGCTCATGAAATCTTGAGTGCTATTTGCAAGTTTGCTAACCATTTCTTCCAGATTAGAATTTCTCTCCTCTGGTTGCTTGAATCCTAGTGATGGCCTTGCTGCATTCTAATTGTTCCATGAGAAATTTGGATGATTTCACCACCCTGGATTGTAAGTTTTACTATATGGATTGTTTTGTGACCTATTGAAATTACTAAAAAAGTTAACATTCTCACTAGATTGTGCAAAAGTTTACCTACCTAACAATCCTTGCTAGCATGTCCTCCACCACAGAAATCACAAGTCACTTTCTAAATTTTCATTACTGAAGCATTCATATTATCTATCTTTTTATTCAATGCTTCAAACTGTGCAGTGAGTGCAGTGATACTGTCCACTTCATGCACTTCTACTGGTCTTCTCATTGGTAGCCTCTCAGTAGGCCACTGATAGCTGTTAGATGCCATCTCCTCCAATAGTTTGTAAGCTTCTTCTAGCATTTTGTTAGTCAATGATCCTCCTGTAGCTGCATCAATCATAGAACAAAAATTTAGACTAGTCCCATTATAAAAAGTTTGTACTTGCACCCAAATGGGTATTCCATGATGTGGGCATCTCCTTAGCAAGTCTTTGAATCTTTCTCATGCCTCATATAGTAATTCATTGTCCATCTGTATAAAAGTTATGATATCATTACACATCTTAGCAGATTTTGAATGAGGGAACAAATTTTCTATGAATTTTTTTGTATTACATCCCAAGTTGTAATTGAGCCTGCAGGAAAAGAAGGAAGCCAACTTTTAGCTTTGTCCTTAAGCGAAAATGGAAATAATCTCAACCTTATTGCATCATCATAAACTCCATTATATTTAATTATATCATAAATTTCAAGAAAAGTATCTAAGTGGTTTGGATCATCGCTCTGAAGTCCACTAAATTGCACAGATTACTGAATCATATGAATAAGAGATGGCTTAATCTAAAAATTATTTGCTTGAACTATTGGTCTTCTTATGCATTATATTTGTCCCTGAATAGTTGGAGTAGCATAATCTCTCAAAAGCCTACGTGGATTTTCAATTATAGCCTCTCTAGCTACACTTGCTTTTCCTATCTTATCAATCAGAATTGATTGTTCTCTTAGTCTTCTTCTATACTTCCAATCAATTTTTGGATCAAATTCAACTAGATTACCTTGCTGACTTTGTACCATGCACTACTTTCTACACAAATAACAGAAATAAATTAAATCTAGAATTTAAAACAAACTTTAAAAAGAATCAACTAAACATATACCAGTACTAAGTACAAAAAAACCAAAGTAATACCAATCTTGATTAGTATTGATATTAATGCATAACTTACTGCCTTCCCCAGCAATGATGCCAATAACTTGTTAGCTTTTGTGCAAGTATACACAATCATAAGTAATATAGATAAGATAAGTTGAGTATCGTTCCCACGAGGAAGTAGGTTGTTACACATTAAGTACCAAACTTGTATCAAATTAGTAATATTTGATTAAATAAATTTGGTAGATGATATAAGAACTAAATCTAAATAATCAATGAAGTTGATAAATTGTAAAAGCAAAAGAAGAAATATCAATGGATGAAATATCTAGGAATATAACTTCACTTAGCAAATCCAGTTGTATTGATGAATTGCATTGAGTAAATCATCATTCCTCTCATTGTCAATCGGATGCACTAAAGTATCTACCACCCCTTCTCAACTATTATGATAGGTGTGCCTATTAAAGTACTTTACTATGACTTAATGCAAATCCAAATTAATAAACCCATTTAGCTTAAGCATCCAAGTGTAATATATGAACTCTCAAGGTCATATTCACATGGATTGCACATATACAATGGCTATCTCTAGACTTCATTGCACCATATGTTCTTCAATTCAAGAGTCTATTCCTAGTTCACCTATCTTGAGTGTAAATTAAGAATCTCAGTTCATGCACATGGTAGCTAAGCACATACATGCATTAAGCTTAGAAAAGAAGAAACAATGAGGAAGAACATAATTTAACTCAAAAATCAAACATCAACACAAGCTTCATTGCTAGGATCCATTTAATCCTAGATAATAACAATTTAGAACATCACATTTGAATTAAAACCAACTAAGTAATTAATAAACATCATCATAATCCAAGGTTGAGTGTTGATTCAAATATAAAAGATGAACTTGAAAAAAAAATAGAATATTCAGGTTGTAGGGGCTTTCTCCAATGATCATCTTGCTCTAAACTCTTCTCCTTGTCCAACTCTCTGGCTATGCTCCACTCTAGTCCCCTTTGCTCCATCCCTAGATATCTTCTCAAATAAACCAGATAGTATGATTATAGTAACACTCCTCCATGAAATGCAACTCCCTTACACATAGAATCCCTCTTCTAAAAATAACTGTCTTTTCCATCTAGAAAGGTTGTTTCTATATGATTTCCGATAATAGATGTTGTACAATTGATTTTTGAAAGATCCCTTCTGAATATTATAAAGTTTATGCATTCCAAAAACTTTTAGAAATTTAACAACGTATGCAAAGAACTTTGCTTCCAAAAGTAACTCAGATGATTACAAGTGCTGATCATTATGGAACCCCATTACTAAAAATATATTGTTGATCATATTTTGGTCTGCAACATCTAACACTTGGAAGAAAGACTAAATTTGTGCACTTCTAATTCTAATCTTAGATTGCAAACTTTGTTTCTTGTTAGGCCTCTTTACACACTGAATATTAACTGCGGAGTAATTGAAGCCAATTTCAGAGTTTAAGTTTGTTTCGGAGGCATGCAAGTGAGCTTTAGAGTAAAAATTCTGCTTGAAGTTCTTTGAAGTGAACTTCAGAGTAAAAATTCTACTTCAGAGTTCTCTAAAGTGAACTTTGGAGTAAAAATTCTGCTTCAGAGTTCTTTGATGTTCCAAAATAGTTTTAGTAGAATTATCGTAACTTTCTCATAAAAAATCCAAATTAAGTAATTTTTATTAGGTTAAATAGATAATTTCAAGATCTACAACTTTTATGTTAATTACCTTTCCTTATTTTGCTTTTATTTTGAGTTGTGGGCCCTCAAAGTATCGCCTTTTGTGTTGGTGAACTTCGGAGTCACCAAGTCTATTTCAAAGTTTTCAGGAGAGAGTACCACTATTTTAATCATAACTTTATTATACAAACTTAAATTTAATCCATTCTTTTTGTATTGGATACAAATAAAGTAGCAGACAAATGTGAAACTCTACAGACAGTTGCACTATTTTAGCCATAAATTTCTCATATAAATTCAAAATAATATGATTTTTAATGCATTGAAAAGCTAAGAGCAAAGGCTAAAACTTTTATATTGAACATATTTTTCAAATATGCCTCCATATATCCCAGAAATTTCTTTAAAGTAACATCTTTTGTGATCTTCAGCTTCATTGTACAGATCAATGAAACAAACTCTATTAAATGTAATATCCACAAAATATTAAAAGAAGATCTTTAACATGTGAATTTAGATATAAAAAATATGATATATTATAAGCTTATTAATCTCTCTGTCTGAAAATTACCATAGTAATTACTATAGCAAATCACTATAGCAGTCGAGAAGACATTGATTTATTCGAAGTTAAATTTTGAACTGTATGAAGGTTGGGTCGTTCATTCAAAGATTACTATAGCAGCCACTATAGCATATCACTATAGTAGTTACTATAGCACTTTGTCCAAAGTTAATAACTCTGTCTGAAGTTTCTGTCCAAAGGTTACTATAATAGTTACTGTAGCAGTTGTTAATTCAACTTTGTCTAAAGCTAAATTTTGGATTGTTTGTCTATCTGAAACTGGTTCTGCTTTGTTCAAAATGGCTTGCTATCCATTTGAAGCATGAAACATGTCTCTTCTTCCCTTATTTTCTTCCTCTATTTTATAAAATCTTAACAAAATATCATTATATAATTTCAAATCATAAATAAGTTTTGTAAACCATTAAAACCAAACCCTTGGGGTCAACAAAGGTGAATCAAATGAAGGTCTAGGTCCATCTTAGCCATCAGGTTCTTCACAACGAAGCATTCCATGATGGAGAATGAATGCTTCTTCTTCCAATGTTGAATCCAACGTTTCTAAGTTGCATAACAAACTATCCAAAATACAGGATGAATTGCAAGAGCAACAACGGTGTGTGCAGTCCATTAATAGAAGAGTTGACTAGTTCTTGGTGAGATAGGAGCAACAATTTGAATACATGATGAATTTCAATAATGCTCTCTCAAAGATGTTCTCTAACAGTAACCTTAATCAAGGACCCCAGTCAAGTTACATTTCTTCAACCTCATATATTTCCACCATATTCTCTATCATATGAATCAAAAGAGTCAAAAGAGGAAGATTGAATACCCCACATTGAGGGAAATCCTTGAACTTATTCTCTTTATTTGACATTGAGGACAATGTTGATTCTAAGTTTGGGGGTATTAGGCTTTGCTGTTGTTTGGTTTTTGCTCGTGTTATTTTTGTTTCTTTTGCTTTTGTTTTATTTTGTTTGTATTGTGTTTTGTGTTGTTAAAAAAATTGAACATTGATTAGGGTTGTTTGTATGAGACCAATAATAAGAATAGGATGGAATGATTATAGCTTTTGAGAAAGTGAAAGATGTTCAAATAGTCTGTGTGCTTGACATGAATATGTGTTTAGTTTTAGTTAAGAATCCTCATACGCTTGAACACATAGCCATGGTTATTTTAATTACTTGAGTACATAGAGAAAATTAATGTGATTGTGTATTCACCACTTCACTAAACTATTGAACTCATTTTAATCATTATTTAAGGTAAAATTTTAGATGACTTAACATTAAGAATATGATCTAGGCAATCTTTGGAAGATTGAGCTTTTCAAATCAATTTAAGACTAATGTATAACCCTAGTTAACCAATTAAGCTTATCATTACCTTTTTTCTTTGTTACCTATGTCATGAGCCTAACTTGAGAATACATTATACCCTTTTTTCCCTTACCTTAGCACAATGAACATTGTTGGAGAAAATTTTGAGCTATGTGTGGGAAATGGGAGAGTAAATTTGTGGAAAACAAAATTGAAAAAGTAAAATTTTAGTGTAGTAAGGGGGGTATCACATCCTAAAGAACTCAAAAGAAAATAAGTTTGGGAATGTGATAGTAATATAGTCCAACAGTATAGATATATGATGAAGGAATTGACGAAAAGAGTAATGGAAAGAGGAATGAAGAATTAATGATGTGAAAGCTCTGTGAAAATTCCTAAGATGGTTGATGTGTTAAGGTAATTTTGAGTCACAAGGAACACTATATCTTACTTTGGCATATCCAATCATTACAAGCTTAAAAAAACTATTGATTCTTGGTGATAAGTTATCAATATTAGTGGAGAATGATGAATGAAGTGAGTCTATGGATTTGGAACTAAAAAATAAAAAATAATTTACTTAATTGCATAAATTCATCCATGTCATAAAGTGATCAAATGATATTGGCTATAATTTTTCTTTTTTTGCACAAACATAAGGAATGAAGAGAACATTATTTGAGTTGAAATTCTAGACATGCATCACATTCTGACATTTTCTCTTAGGCTATATTAATGAGAAATCTTTTAAGGTTTCCGAGAGCTAAATATGATAAAAAAAAATATGATAAATGTTCTTCTTTTTGTTTTCTTTAAGGTTTTTTGGTTTATGTTGAATTCAATTTTTCATTTTTCTTGAGGACTAGCAAAATAATAAGTCTGGGAGTATTTGATAAGTAAATTTTATTTGCTTAAATTAGGTATCTTTTTAACTTTATTAGATTTGTTCTTGAGATTTTTGTGTGGATTCTACATGTGTTTCTATGTTATTTATGGGTTAATAGAAGTTGAAGAAAATTGGAGCAAAACAAAGCGCGAAGAAGGCTAAGAAATGATTAAATTTGGAGTTGAATGGACGTTGACAATTTTGGACAAAAAACACTATTGGTCATCACAATGCTCATGTTGCTAGAATGGGAAGACATTTGATGCAATATGAACAAAGATTTGGGTGCTGCTACGGACGTGTGAAGGCCACTACAGAAGAAAATCTATTTTTGGAAATATGTTGTTTTATGCGTAGGGATATTTTTAGTCCATAAAGAGGGTCAAATTGACCCTAATATGGGGATTAATATATAAAGGAAAATAATTACAAAGTAGAGGAGGGACTTGACCTTGCAAGGAGAGAAGTTTTTGAAGAAGAAGAGCTTTTGAAGGAAGATTGTTGTGAAGAAAAAGAGAGTGCAACTTGGAGATAATTCATTCTCATATTAAATGTTCGTACATTCTCAATTCTTATTCTTTCCTCTCATGATTAAGACAGTGTTTATGGTTTCTTTTAGTTCCATTATGAGCTAAACTCTTTGTTCTAGGGAAATAATGTAGCTTAATTATGAATAGTCAATTTTATTTAGTTTAATTCAATTATATGTTTATTCATTATCTATATTAAGTGTTCAATCTGGGTTTAATGCTTGTGAAAGTTTGTGCACCTTTCTACTTGATTTATGATTTAATTTGAGGCTGAGAAGTAATAATTAAATTATCTATGATTAAATACCATAAGATTATCATGAGATAGAGATATCCATGTGGCTTGTTTAACTACATGAATTTCTTGTTCTTAATGCATCTTGATAAGTTTAGAATTTTCATAGAGATGTATGAAATTTGCTAACCAAGATAGATTGTTATTAATTGAGAAAGATTAACTATTAAAAAGAGAAATTTGTTATCAACATAGGAATAAATATGAATTGATTAAATTGGATAAAATTGAATAGGATTAATTCGGTGAACTTGGAAGGCCTAGATGTCATAGATTAATTATCTGCTTCTTTAGATCCATACTCTTATTGATTTCCATTAAGTTTATGTTTCTTTTCTTTCATATTCTCATTATTCAATTGTTCAAATAGAATTTAGGGTTAGAGTATTTTGGTATTTGGTAAACATAGTTCTCATGGGATGATATTTTACTTCTACTTTATTACTTGTTGATGATATGTGCACTTGCATTAGGAAAATATGCAACAATCTCTGAAAACACCCTATTCTATAGAGGCATGGATAGAGGAAACCTAAGGAGTTCTTCAGAGGCTACAATTATCTACAAAGTTTTTCTATAGAGGATAGGTTACATCTATAGAGGTTTGTAGTCATAAGAGTTGAAAAACTGAAGTGACTTTTCACAATGGCTAGATTTCAAATGATCCTCTTCCAAATGCTTAAAGGCCTAGAACCTAAAAAGTTGAATTGAAGAAAAAGAAGAAGAATCTTGAGGGTTCTAAGATCTGAACACAAATCAATCATAAGAATCCGATCGTCTCCAAGTGCATTCACTCCAAGGTGCTCCATGATCAAAGAGCTTAAAGCTACATCAAGTCCATCTCAAGAAGAGTTTAAAACACTATAAAGTTAATGTTTATTATTTACACATGAGCTTATATTGTGTATAACTAAGGCTAGTAATGGGTATCACATTATACAATCTTTATTTAGGTTTATGGGTCTTCTACTATAAGAAAGGGAATCCTTATAGCAGAGTTGCTATAAAGAGTTTATTTGTAAGATTGGAGAAACTAGGTGATTTAAGAGTTCTTGATAATATTTAGAAACCAAGGGAGTTGTGTTTCCATACATGGTTAGTTGAATTTAAGGTTAGGGATGCCTTAGAGAGTGGAGTAGCTTCTAATGAGGCCCTAACCACTATAATTCTTGTATGCTTTTCTGCACCTGAACATCCATTTAATCTCCCAATCTTGCTTAGTTTTGTGCTTTTCCAAACCCCATATTTTGTGACTTGTGATTTAGCATTAAACTCAATATCAACAAAATGAGGGTTCTCTCTTAAAAACTATTGATCTTGTTCAAATGGTGACTGAAGAGGGGGGGAGGGTGAATTGAGCCTTTAAGTATTTTGGCCAAGTTAAGGATTAATGTGCTGAAAGGATGGAGAACAAATCACACAACACAAGGCAATGATATTTTTATAGTGGTTCGGCCTAACATGGCATCTACTCCACTCTCTGAGTCAACCTCATTTACTGTACTCAGGTTCTACTAATCACCTTTGGTTTTACAAGCTCACCAACAACCTTTACACACATTAGTTTCCAAGCTCACCAATAAACTTATACAACTATTGGTTTCCAAGCTAACCAATGAACTTATACAACTGTTGGTTTCCAAGCTAACTAACACAATCAATAAGCCCCTTGCTTGCAATCCCAAGCAATAAAGAATGTACAATAGGGATGCCTCTTACACAGGTTAGTTGTATAGAAATGAAAGTACAAAGAAAATAAATGTAATGCAATAAACACAAAGAATTTTAGACTCCGAGTAGTTGTTGTAGTGAATGATCTTGAAATGTAGATGGCATTTTGTGCAATTGAGTTGGTAGAAAGCTTTATGGCTTTAGTGAATTCTCTATGTATTCTATCTACCTCTTGGAATGACCTTTCTTTACCCCTTTTAAACTTGTATTCAAAATCTACATGTTGGAGAAGACTGCATTCATTAAATGGGTTAAGATCTTTTTGACTATTGTGATATTTTCACAGTTTCACATTGTCTAGAATGAGTTCATCTGGAAGGAAGAAGAATTGCCCATCAGAAATTTGCACTATTGGAATCACTTACAATTTTCAACTGAATAAGATACTAACTTCGAACAAAGCTTGTGATCTTTGCTTCTGAGCTGAACTATTTTTGTCTATGTTTCTTTGGTCTGTCTAAGATAAGTAATTCCATCTGTATGAAATAACTATCGACAGAGTGAGATTGCTTTGGCCTGGCTTAGATTTATCCAAAATAGTTCCCTTTGTCTGAAGTAAGTAGCTTCTGGAATGGCTAGTATGATGTGGACTACTTGGCTATGCAAGAGCTTCAACTTCTGTTGGGTCCCATAAGCTTGGCTTAACCTAATAAGGGGGTAAATTGGGTATAGAAATTATTTACTTAAACCCTGAGTAATCAATCTCTCTTTTTCATGCTTATGAGCTAATGAAAATGACTTAAACAATATAACAATGGAAAGTAGGAAAGTAAGATTGTTGCACACATGATCTATAGTGGTTCGGGCCTTCCCTTGCACTTACTCTACTCTCCAAGGTCTACCAACCTTGGGTTCCACTATATACTGTGGAATCACACTAGGTTTCCTGAGGTGACCAAAAAATCATAAACTATTGGTTTTTTCAAGAGCTCACCGACAACTCTTACAATGATGGTTTTCCCAAGAGCTCACTACCAACTCATACAATCTGGTTTCTCAAGAGCTAACCAGCAACTCCCCAACCTTGTTTTTCCAATGAGCTAATCAAAAACTGTACAATTCAACATGTACAGAGAAATGCCTTAATCTAGGCTAAGGTGCACACACAATTAAAGCACAATAATAAAAAGATATATAGTGAAAACTTTATAGTGATTTAGACTCCTTGAAGTAGGAAGTGATATGGCATTGAAGCTTCTTAATCTTGACAACTTGTTGGTGTGAATGAACTAGGAAACTTGATAGCTTTTAAGCTTCTTAAGTTAAGTGATGAGAATGCTTGAGATGGTGCTCTTATTGATTCATAAGTTCTTCCCTTGTGTTGTGAAGAAGTAGGCCTTGATAGAAAATAGGACAATTAAAGCTCTTTTGTAAGTGTGAAAGTTTAAGCTCTTTCTCTTTTCGATTGCAAGATGTTTGATGAAGGTTAAAGTTCAATCACTTGCTTCTTCTTCTATTTTTCCAACTCTTAAAATATCCCTAAGTTTCTCCTTAAATAGATCTAAAAATCTTGACCATTGAAAGAATTGGGAAGCATTTTTGAGGCCTGTAACGTTCAGATTTTTTAAAATTGGACATCAGTGAGCGATATCGCAAGTGGCCAAGCCATTTGGCTATGCGCCAAGTAATATGGCAAGTGGTATGTCCAAGTGGCTATGGTCGATTTTTTGCAAAAACTCTCACACCGTTCTTGCCATCCAAGTGCATGCAGCTATGGTTCTAGGCGAAACTTTTGTATTGGGAGAGGTGAATCTCCCAATACATCTTGGTGCATCTATTAATTTAATGCCTTTATCTATGTTTTAGAAACTTTTGTATTGGGAGAGGTGAAACCAACTCCCATCACACTATAATTGGTAGATAGGACTTTGACTTAACCTTGTGGTATTATAGAAGATGTGTTGGTAAAGCTAAGCAAATTCATCTTTCTAGTTGATTTTGTTGTCATAGACATGGAAGAAGATCATAAGGTGCCATTGATTTTTGGAAGACCATTCTTAGCAACTAGAAGGGCTTTGATTGATGTGCAGCATGGTGAGTTAACCTTAAGGGTTAATGATAATGAGGTAAGATTTAACATTTATCGTGTTTTAGATTGTCTAGTTGAGAAGAATACTTGCAAATGGACTGACATTTTCAATAATGGTGTCATAACTATGTTTACTAATGAAAGTGTTCAAGATTCTTTGGAACAATTGTAACACTCGAGTTGTTGAAAATGGAGGATAAAAAAATTTCTCATTTACTTATAGTGATAAATTGAGCTTGTAATGATGAATTGAGATTAAGGAAACTAATGTTGAAATGAAATGGTGCAAGTGTATATGAAATGTATATAAATTAAATATAAATATATCATTAAAAGTATATGTGAGTGATTACATGGCTTGACTCTTACTTATTTGAAGGATATTATTATGCATTTTATGTTGTTATTATTATGTGAAAAAATCATGGCCAAAAAGATATGAGAAGCAAGAAATCAAAGTGGAGAAGAAGTTAACCAAAATGGACAAAAAACAGGGGCAATAGGGTCTGGCACCATGGCGCCACTTCAGAACATGGAAAGGCGGCATCTAGCGATTTCAGCATCACAACACCGGTTGGTGAGCAGGGTTGGTAACGGGTTTTTAAACAATGTTTCATTCCATTTCAGCCCCACTTCATTCTGTTTCTTCTTCCCCATGCCCTAGCAATGAAACTCAATCTTCGAACCATGAATTTCTTGCCATTTTAGCTAGGAAATTAGCTTGCTTAGATCAAAAATCACTTGATTATGTCTTTAGACCCAACTTTCAGCTATTTGGATGGTGAAGGAAGGAAGAAAATCCAATTTTCTGCAATTGGAGGAAGCTACTTGAAGTTTTGGGTGTGGAATCTTGTTCATGGATAGAAATCATGCTTGAATACCATGGTAAGTTACTTTTCCCCAACCAAATTTACAATTTCTTCTAAGTTTGGGTTTCATGAATAGTGGAATTTGGGGAAAATTCATGATTATATATAAATTGTTGTAGATTCAAGGAGGAAATTACTTAATTCATTGATTATAATGTTTTGGGACTGGTTTGAGAATGAGAAATCTGATTTTGGAGCCATGACAGAAGTAGGGTTGACAAAGGGTTTTTGAGTACAATAAATTGATTAAGTTAATGATCAAATTAGCTTCTTTTGATGCTTAATTACTTATAATCATGTTGTATGATGGGGATGTCTTGCAAAAAAATGGAATTCCCTTGGAACACTTTATTGAATTGTTATGATTTAAGTGAAACATGTGAAAGTGTGATGTAATGCTTCAATGAAAAGTAAACTATGTATGAAGGGCTTGAGTATAACCTTGAAACCCTAATAAGATAGTGTGAGGAATTAGTTTCATTGGGGTATAATAAATTTTTAATGTAATGGCTTTGAAGATAAGAGTGTCAAAAATGAACTGTATAAATGTGGGAATGCAAGTAAAACTATTATATCATTGTGGTAATTTATAGTTAAGTTATTCACAATACATGTATGATGAAATGTTGGATAACTTTGATTACTACATGTGTAGGATCATTTGAGTATGGATGGAAAGCTATGGAGCTTGTGTAGTTATGAAACTCAAGAAGTTGTAAGATGATTCTTCATGCAGGTAAGTAAGCATTGTTTTTGTTGAATGCATGGATGGGGATATTGGTTATCCCATATGTTTTAAATCTGGTCATGTATTCATGATCGGAGATATTGGATATCCCATACTTTGTTAAAGGATGATGATCTTTATATTTTGTGAATACATGAATATTGAGGGATAACGAGTATCCCTGGATTGTAATGATTTGTGTAACTTTCATGACATGAATATAAGATAATTGAGACAGAAAGTATCTTGTTTTTTTGTGTATAGTTATTCTTGTATATAGATGCCTAGATGAAAGGGATAAAGACTATCCCATGTTTGTGTTGGATATTCTGCTCGTATGTAAGGCCTTGAAAATTTCAAAAATATAAAATTTTGCTATTGTAAATTTTTGGTGATTTTTGGTTATTCGACTTGTTGTATAATTAAATTTATGAGAAAATTATTATGAAAATATATGACACCAAGTGGATTATTAATATAAATATGAGTATGAAGTTGGTAATACATTCAAGTGTGTTAAATAAATGATTTAAGTGAGAAAGTAAATGAATTTAAAGTGGTGAAATGCCAAAGGTGTAAATTCATGAAAATATGAAAATTTATTATAGAAAAATAGTAAAAATTGATAGAAATACATATTAATGTGAGAATGATGAGGACATATATTAATCAATGATTTATAGGTGAAGAAAAATCAAAAATTGCATGTGGAAAGCTAAAAAATCAAGTTACCAATAATTTTTGGCAAATTTTGGTTAAAATCGAATTTAATTAAGAAATAAGTAATACAATTATGCAAAGATTATATTTAATGGATGGTCAATTAATTTGGACATGTGAATTATTAATTGAACTATTTACATGTGCCAAACATGAGGACTAGATATGATTTTGAAAATCAAAGATAAGTGCATGAGTATAGAATTAAGTGAAGCATGGACTACAAAAGAAATCAATATAAATATCAATGTAATAGCTCTCCCCATCTTCTTCCAACGTGCAAGCACTTTCCCATTCCACTTCAACATGGGGTTTCTTTCCCTGATCATCCCAACTTGCAAATTTAGTGAATTTCGCTTCAAGGTATCACTAGTAAATGTTGATTCAAGTGGTTAGTGGCTTTAGTTCCCAATTTCTTGTTGATTAAATGAGTGGCAGCCCTCAAATTTAAAGATTGGTTGCTGATTAGTGGGACCCACTCTAGGAGCTTGAAGATTAAGGTAATTGTTCAATCTACTTTACATGTTAGTGATGTTTAGGAAGAAAATTCATGTAAAATCATAGGGTTGCTGGAAATTTTAAAAGGGGATATGGGGCCATAATTAGAGCATTTGATACATGATTAATTACTAATTAAAATTAGTTAGGTATTCGCAATTAAGTGTACAGCTAGTTCCACAGTAATGTTTTTTTTATGAAATTTAATGCAATTTTTCCCACTGATTAGGCTATAAATTTGGAAAGAGATTAAAGAATCATTAAGTGTGTAAATTAGAGTATAAGGGCTATGCAAATTACTCAATTAATTAAGGTAAGCAGGTAGTTGTTTTAAGTTATTTTAAATTCAATTTGATTTCTTTGAATAATTATAATTTGGACACTTGTAATCTAAAATTTTTGTATATGAGTTACATGATTTTAAACATGAATTATCTGCCCTATGAAATCATAATTAATTTATTATATTAGCATAAATTAAATTGTAATATTTAAAATAATGAAATTTGGATGAATAGTGCACTAATAGAATGCCTTAGCAAGTACCCCTCTTGAGGTTGATTAAAATCCATGTTATTGATGTGATTTTGACAAAACAATTATGAATTAAAATAGATATAACTGAACACTATCAAGTCAAATTCCATAAACAAATTCCACCATTTGACAACTCAAAAAAATATAAACATAAAATGCCCTGAAAATGAGATGCTGATCGCATCCCACCCTTTTAAAATTTTACTTTATTTTTAATATTCTCATTTTCAATTAATTTAAGCTAAACTTTTAAAAAAATTCTATTATATTTTTTGAAATTGACATAAAACTTTCGAGGGGTAAAAGAGATGTATAATTCTATCTAATAATTTTTCTTTATATTTTCATATTTTAATTTTAAATTGATCAATTTACATTGTTTTGACCTAAAATTTGGAAAAAATATTTTTCATATTATTTAGAAGCTATAATATTAGTTTTAGGTCAATTTGATATTTATAAACTAGTAAACAAGAATTTTATTTTAAAAATTATGTATATGTATTCTATGCCTCCCGGAGTGCTGGTAAATTTCAATTTTCGCGCCCAAGTGGCGCAGAGACAAGTGTGGCTCATATATGCATTTTATGATGGCTGTGGGGCCAACTTATGTCCACTATGTGGTAAGGAGTGGCTTGGTTGGCCAGTGGGCGGTTGCGTGGGCAGCCAGCGTGGCCGGACATTGCTATTAGCCTAGATGGCCTAATTGCTATGATTGGCCTGAGTAGCTTGTGTATGTGTGCTTATGGAGAAATGGTACTCTTGTGAGGCGATGAGGGTGGGGTGCTAGTGGATATAGCAGTATGGCTGTGTGGGCCTGTTAGGCTTCTAGCCAGGAGTGCTAGGATGGACCTAATGCATTGAAGAGTGAAAGGGTAGCATTCTGGTTTGTATGCCTCTCGAAGAGGAGTGTGTAGATGGTTGTGGAGTGTGTGGATGGTTGAGGAGTGTGTGGATGATTGTGGAGTATGTGGATGATTATGGAGTATGTGGTGGGGTTGTGTACTTGTGTAGGAGGTAGTCGTGGATTGACAGATAAAAAGGGCAGTATGATGTGTTAGGACTCGAGCTGATATTGATCGGTTAATTATGTATACAATATCATTATGAGTATGTGTATAAAATAATTAATGAAATATTAACTTTAAAATCTTAATGAACATAGCCATTGACTGACTCTGACATCCTGCATATGGCATGGCATGTTTTGCTTAGTTTCATTATTGTTGACTGCTCTATTTATTGTTATTTATTACATTATTTACAGTCATATTTTTCCGCTTACCTGCTTACTGAGTTTTGCCCAGACTCACTTTTTATTTAAATTTTTAGCTGACAAGTCAGAGGACGGAGCCCAACAGGGTGTTGAGTCTCATGACAGGGCTAGGCCGTGAGACCAGTAGAGGCTTTACTTCTTTTTAGGATGTATGATGATGTATATTATTGGATGAATTTTGGATGTATATTAGACATGTATCATTACTTAGTTTTACAGCATGTCATTTTATGGTGTGGGTGTATATGATTTGATTGCTAGGGTACGGTGTACCCTGATCTTGGTCTGTGGGTGTTGTGGTAATGTGTGTTTTGGAGGCAGCAATTATATAATTTGTGTAGAAAATGGTAGGGCCTGGAGGTGGCCATATTATATTTGCATATTTGAGGGTATGTTTTATATAATTATTGTGGTTTAGCATGTTGTATATGGGATAACGGTGGTAAATCATGAGAGACTTTACCAAAATTTTCTTTGAATTTACCGCTAGTAATGCTCCAAGGAGAAGGGGCGTTGTAGGTGGTATTAGAGACAAGATGCACCCAAGGTGGTGTAATTGTGAAGTATGACTGTCAAATCATTAAGTAATGGCATGCTTAGGTTGCACTAATATATTTTAGAAACATAGGGGAGCGTTAGTTTAGCCTGTAAACATGAACATTTCATTTTGAGTCATTGAACTTGAGCAAGTATGTTTATACAAGAGTATAACTTAGAAATGCAATATTATGTAGATATATAACCTTCGAATGTGATATTGTGTAGTAATGACACCCAAGAGGTAAGTGGACAAGGGCAAAGCACCCATGGTGGAGGAGGAGCCACCAAGGCAAACCACTTAATCCTAATACATAGGCTCAGAGGAGACCGGTAGATGTGCCTACTCACATTGTTGGACCCACTAGGAGGCCGACCCATGTGCTAGAGTTCATCGTGGAAGTGGGCTAGACTTCATAGATGCACCCAGGTCCATGGCTAAACATGAAGGCCTTCCACAATATGAAGCCTCCAGTATTTAGAGGCTAGAGCGACTACAGGGTCATGGATGACTGGATTTCTAGGATGGAGAAGGTGTTCACCTATTTGCAGTGTCCAAAGGAGCACAATGTGTTATATGCTATCTACTAGCTAGAGGGCGAGGCCGAACATTGGTGGAAGACGGAGAGGGTGACCTTGCCAGCTGCAGGAGCTGGTCTAACATGGGAAGAGTTTAGAGATAGGCTCTTCCATCATTATGTACGCGCTAGTGAGAGAGCAAAATGGATGACTGAGTTCATGACACTAGTGCAGGGGAGGAGACCTGTGGTAGAATATGATGAACAGTTTCGTTCCTTGGCCCAATTCGTACCATGGGCCCATGTAGACTCTACAGAGGCAACCCATAAATTTCAGGAGGGTCTATGATAGAGCATCAGGTAGAACGTAGCCCTCTTTATGTTGACTAGATATGAGGATATCCTAGAATGGGCCAAAATAACAGAGAGGGAAGAAGAAGAGCGCCAGATATTCCAAGAGAGGCGACGCACCAAGACTAGTGATTCGGTGCAAAGAAAGAAGCTTTGAATTGAGCAAACTAGTGGAGTCACCTCTAAGAGGACATATCATCATTGTGGCTAGCCTGGACATATCTGGTTGCATTGTCCTACTTTGAAGAGAGAGGGAAGGAAGCCTACTAGGTAGACCCCTGCTCAGTCTAGAGAGTCGAGCCAAACAGCCAACCAACCATGGGAGCAGAGCAGATGAGACTGATTGTTTGCTATCAGTGTGGTGAGCCAGGCCACATTAGACTGCATTATCTCACTCTTTAGGGGAAGAGTGAGAGTGTTGCTTCTAGGGCACTTCCCTAGCCTAAGCATGGTGGCCCATAGATGAGAGGCCGAGGTCATGGGATGTATGTACCACCAGGGTAGCAGTTTGCAGAGCAGAGACCCCAAACTATGGCAGTTGTACAGGCTACCATAGTGCAAGAGGCATAAGCAATGGATCATGTGGTTATAGGTAATCTCCTCA
>JAYJMB010037112.1:0-33755 GCA_036873735.1 Pouteria campechiana | reverse complement strand
AGAAGTGGAAGAAACCTCTAATTGGTGGGAAGGGCAACTAATAGCATCCATTTTCCTCTTGGGTTAAGGATTGAAAGCTAGAAAGAATTGAAGAATTGTTGGTATAGGTGGGACCCACCAAAGGAATTTGAAGATTAATGTAAGTGCTTAATCTACTTTTAAATGGTGATGATGTTTATGAAAGAATATTATGCAAAACTTGATTTATCTTCAAGGAATTCCAAACCCTAATTCAAGGGAGTTTGCTAAAAATTTTAATAGAGAATTAAGTCTTTGTTAGAGGGTGGAAATTGGAGAGTGAGGGCTATATAAATTGCTCAATTAATTAAGGTAAATAGGTAGTTGTTTTAAGTCATTTTAAGTTCAATTTGATTGCTTTAAATGATTATAATTTGGGCAACTGTAATCTAAGATTTTTGTATATGAGTTACATGATTTTAAACATGGATTATCTATCCCATGCAACCATAATTAATGTATTGTATTAGCATGAATTAAATTGTATTAGCATTGACAGAATACCTTACCAAGTACCTCTCTTAAGGTTGATTAAAACCCAATTTAGTGATATTATTTTGCAATAATAAAATTATTATTTAAAATAGATATACTTGAATACTATCATATCAACTTTCATGAACAAATTCCACCATTTGACCCATTAAAAAATATGAACATTAAATACCCTGAAAATGAGATGCTGCTAACGTCCCCCTGTTTTGAAAATTTGTTTTATTTTTAATCATCTCATATTGAATTAATTTAAGATAAAATTTTTACGAAAATTCTATTATAGTATGGGTACTTGACGTATAAATATTCAGGGGCAAAATCCATTTACAATTTCGGTTAACATTTTCTCTTTATAATTTCATCCTTTAATTTTAAATTGATCAGTTCATATTATTTTGATCTAAAAATTGGATAAAACATTCTTCATATTATTGGAAATTTATAAAAATATTTTTAGGTCACTAGGATATTTAGAAACTAGTAAATAAGAATTTTATTTTAGAAATTATGTACATGCATTCTACGCGCCCGAGATTGCCGATAAAATTTAGTTTTGGCACTTGATTGGCTTAGAGCCTAGTGTGGTTCATTTATATATTTTATGATAGCTATGGGGCCAACTTGTGTCTGCCATGTGGCAAAGAGTGGCCTGGTTGGCCAGTGGGCGGTTGTGTGGGCAGCCGGCGCAGCTGGGCGTTGCTATTAGCCTAGATGGCCTAATTGCTATGATTGGCCCTAGTAGCTTGTGTAGGCGTGTTTATGGAGAGCTGGTACTCTCGTGAGGCGATGAGGGCGGGGTGCCACTAGATACAGTAGTATGGCTGTGTGGGCCTGGTAGGCTTCTAGTCAGGAGTGCCAACATAGACCTCACGCGCTGAAGAGTGAAAGGGTAGTGTTCTGATTTATGTGCCTCTTGGGGAGGAGTGTGTGGATGGTTGTGGAGTAGGTGGATAATGGTTGTACCTAGGTGAACAACCCTATTTTCAAGGGAGACTCTATCCAATTTTCTATAGAAATTAGGTCAAATATATATATATATATATATCAAAGCAACCCACCCTGGAGGTGGAAAAATCATGGTATGATCATGTAGATTTATGATGTAAAATGTAGCAATGGCCCTAGGAGGGTGGGGCGTTACACATCAGTCTAGCTAGATTTAGCTTTCTTCTATTCTTCAAAGCCCATATGATTTTGGCATCTTTCTCAAATATATCTCCTACTGCTCCTCTTCTAGGATATACATTGTTCAAAATAATGAGATATGCTAGCCTGAGATTTGCCTTCAAGTGGTTAGCATGTAGATAATTCTCCTTTTCATTTATCTCAGTTTCTGATAAGTCTGAGAATAGCATTGCTCTTGAGGGCCATACAATCTCCTCTTCTTCTTTAGGGAGATTGAAACAGTTTCTTAAACTCTCTTGGGATAGTTCAATTTTTGTTCCTCCTAACCATGATCTTTTTATTCTGGTGTTGAGATTACAAGTCAGTGCCCTTACTAGTCTCGAGTACAGACTGTCTCTGTAACTCACATAAGCATTCCATCCTTGGTAGCTCAACCATTTAGATACCTCTAATTCCATATCAAAGGCTCTGAAATTGAATATTTTCCCTTTGATTATTCGTCTGTCCTCATATTTTTCTATGAATCTAGAATAGTCATATGAACTATTTAGAAAGATTACCTCTAGCATATCTGTTTTCTGTCTTACCTTCTTTGTTGCTCTTTGTTTGTGGAGAATTTTCTCTTTCCATTTTCTTGCTTTCTGCTCCTTTTGTTTTGGCCATTTTGATAGAGAGTTCTAGGTTTTTGGAAAGGAAATGGGATTTTTGGGAGTGAAGTCAGAGAAGATGTGAAGGTGGACGAAGAGAGTTGTGACTTAGATTTAAAAGAGGTGGGAAGCTGGACCGTCTTCTCTGAAGGGAGTTTGTAGGAACTTGAGTGCCTTCTAATTAGATTGATAGATATAAAAAGATCTTCGAAATACTAGCATATTTTGGCTTCAGATGCTACAAAAGAGATCCTTCGGAGGAGATGATTTAATTTGCGGTTTTGAAATTCTGAAGCATTGCTTCGGAGGCCTTTGCCGATCTTTGGATGCTTTTTTTTGAGCCTTTGGAGATTTTTGTTTGGGGCTTCGGAGACTTTTGTTTTGGTCTTCGGAGACTCCAAAGTCCAAAATCTGACTTAACTTTGAAACTTTGTAAGATGGCTTTTTTAGATTTGTACTTTTAAGTTATATATATATATTAATTATTAATTCATGTTTATTAAGGAATTATTACCAAGATAGATAATTAAATATATATTTATATATTTCTTGGAGTATTAAAGATTTGAATTTATTTCATTTTCTATTTTGCACAGATGTGAACATAGAATGACTAGTTTGTTTGATAAATTAAGCATTTTATGCATTAGGATCTAGAATGCCTAGTTCTCTTCTTATCATGTTAAATCTTTCTTCAGGTAATGGTTTTGTGAAAATATTTTCTAGCTTATTTTTTGTTGGGATAAATTCTAAGCTAATGTCATGGTTTTGAACATGGTCCCTAATAAAATGATGCCTGATTTCTATATACTTAGTTCTAGAATGTAGAACTGGATTCTTAGTTAGGTTTATAGCAATGTTGTCACATCTAATAGGTATGTCAACAAAGTTAAGGTCAAAGTCTTTTAATTGTTATTTCATTCATAGGATCTATGCACAATAGCTGCCTGCTGCTACATATTCAACCTCAGTAGTTGATAATGCAACTAATGTTTGTTTCTTAGAAAACCATGAGATAATCACGCTTCCTAGAAATTGGTAAGATCTTGAGGTACTCTTTCTATTTACTTTATATCCAGCAAAATTTGCATCTGAGTAACCTATTGAATTAAAATTTGAACTTTTTGGATACCATAATCCAAGACTAGGTATATCTAAAATATATCTAAATATTCTTTTTACAACAATAAGATGTGACTCTTTTGGTTTTGATTGGAATCTAGCACACATGCATACACTAAACATTATGTCAGGTCTACTAGTAGTTAAATATAGCAGAGATCCTATCATGCTTCTATAAAGTTTATGACAAATAGACTTACCTCTTTCATCTTTGTCCATTTTTATTGAAGTACTCATTAGCATCCCATACCTTTTTCCATCTTCAATGTTGGATTTTTTTTAGCAGTTCTTTTGTGCATTTGGCTAGGTGAATGAAGATTCCTTCTTTCATCTGCTTAATTTGCAGTCCTAAGAAGAAGTTGAGTTCACCCATCAAGCTCATTTCAACTTCTCCTTGCATTGTCTTAGAAAATTCTTTACAAAGATTTTCATTAGTTGCACCAAATACTATATCATTAGCATATACTTGAACTATGGGAATATCTTTTATTGCATGCTTAATGAAGAGAGTAGTATCAACTTTGCCTCTTGAAAATCCTTTTTCAATGAGAAATTTGCTTCACCTTTTATACTAGGCTCTAGGAGCCTGTTGTAAACCATAGAGGGCTTTTTAAAATTTGAATACATGATCTAGGTTATGAGATCTTCAAACCTAGGTAGTTGTTCTACATAGACCCCTTCATTAATAAATCCATTTAAGAATGCACTCTTTACATCCATCTGGTATTATTTGAAATATATAAAGGATGCAAATGTAAGAAGCATTCTAATGACTTCAATTCTTGCAACAAGAGCATATAATTCTTTAAAATCACTACCTTCCTCCTAACAGTACCCTTTTGCTACTAATCTTGCCTTATTTCTTACTACAATTCCAGATTCATCTAGTTTGTTCCTAAAGACCCATTTAGTTCCTATAGTAGATTGATGATTTGGTCTTGGAACAATAGTCCACATAATATTTCTTTTAAATTGGTCTAATTCTTCTTGCATAGCTGAAATCCAGTTTTCATTTTCTAAAGCCTGTTCTATGAAAGTTGGGTCTAATTGAGAAATAAAAGTAAAATAACCACATATTTGGTGATAAGAAGATCTGGTTCTAACTTTGTCATATACATCATCAATTATCTGACTTTTAGGGTGATCATGCATGAATCTCCAATCTTTGGGAAAAATATTCTTGCCTTCATTGTTTACCGCATTGATGGATGGTCTATCATCCATTTGTGTTTTTGATTGAGGAAGTTCTCTTTCATTGTCTCGTATTTTTATTTTCTCAACTGAAGTTATTAGTTCACCTATCTCATCATCAAAATCACTTGTCCTCCTGGAGGAATTAGTATTTTCATCAAATTTTACATGATTAGATTCATCTATAGTCTTATTTTTCAGATTGTAGACTTAAATGCCTTACTAAAAATGGCATAAACAAGGAAGATGCCTTCATCAAATTAGTTTTCAAATTTTTCATGGTTTTCTTTGCCATTGTTAAGAATAAAGCACTTACAACCAAAAGTATGAAAATATGAAATATTTGGTTTTTTACTATAGTATAATTCAAATGGAGTTTTGTTGAGTATGGATCTAGCAAAGATTCTGTTAATAATATCATATGTTGTGTTCATTGCTTCAACCTAAAAATACTATGGGTGGCTGTTGTCACTCAACATTGTCCTTGACATCTCTTGCAAGGATCTGTTTTTCCTTTCAACTACTCCATTTTGGTTGGGGTGCTCTTGGTGCTGAGAAAGTTTGAATAATTCCGTTGCATTCATAAAAATCAATGAATCTATGGTTTTAAAACTCTTCACCATGATCACTCCTTATGAAAATTATATGAGAGCTTTGTTCATTCTATACATGTTTGGAAAATGCCTTAAAGGATGAAAAAGCCTTATCTTTGGATGTTAGAAACATCACCCAGGTAAATCTACTAAAGTCATCTACAATAATGTATGCATAATGTTTCCCTCCAAGGCTTCTTATTCTTGTTGGTCCAACTAAATCTATATGTAGCAACTAAAGAGGTTTGGTTGTATATATTTCTTTGTTTGATTTGAATGATTCTTTTACTTGCTTGTCTTTCGTGTAAGCATCACACATTTTATTGTCAAATTTGAGTTTTCGTAAGCCAACAACTAGATCTTTATTATATAGTCTTTCAATCAGATTCTTATTGGCATGTCCTAGTCTTCGATGCCATAACATGGTTACATTTTCAGTTACAACAAGACATTTGACTTGGAAATCACATAAATCCACCAAATACACATTTCCATGTCTCTTTCCACATACTACAACTGAATTTGAACTATCTGAAATTGATCAAGTATGAGATTCAAATATAACTTTGTAACCATTATTATAAAATCGACTTACACTAAAAAAATTATGTTAAAAAATTATGTTTTAATCCTTTCACTAATAAAACATTTGAAATTGTAATGGAGTTAGGTTGGTCAATTTTACTAATTCCAACCATTCTACCTTTTCCATTATCATCAAAGATAACTGTTCTTCCATTTTTAGCTTTTAGTTCTGTGATAGCTCCCTTTCTCCTATCATGTGTCTTGAACAACCACTATCAATGCACTATTTACTACTTACTATTCTCTGTGGTTCTCAAACACACCTGCAGTATTGAAATTAAGCTATAATTCTTGGTACCCATTTAGGAATGGGTCCAGGTTGGTTAGTAGTAGAATATTTTGGCACCTATTATTTTCTAGATGCTACTAATCTGTTTTTAAGATATATTGTTGTATTTACTACCTTAGTAACCATCTAAGGAATCCAAATCATACTCTGTTTGGGTCCTAATTTTCTTTTGTGATTTTTCTTTCTTTAGTTTTCTATATCTTTCTTTGTTTTAAGTTTAAATAAGGTAGTAGTTAAGGTTTTTCTTAGACCATGATTTTCTGCTTTAATTTGCATAAGTTTTATATTGATAGTTTGATCACTTTTGAGCAATTTATTTTCTTGTTTTAATTTGGAGCATTCATTAATTATTCTTTCAAGTTCTCTTTTTGTTTCCTTGTTCTTAGTTTTTAATGTTTTAGAATCTAAATATAGTTCTTCTAATAATTCTTCAATATAAAAAATTTCAGGTTTTGAATTTACTTCATCATTGTGGATAGCCATGAAGCTTATTCCTATATGATGTTCTTCTTGATCCTTTTCTTTAGAGCTGAGTGAGCTAAATTGAGCTTCATTTTCTTCTTCCTTATCACTCAAGCTTTTTTACATCATGTTTTCCAACATTTCCCATGTAGCCATAGCTTTCTTATTCTTTCCAAATTTCTCGCTATTAGAAATATTCTTTTTGTCAAAATAAGAGTTATACATTTCCTTCTTGTCTCCTTGCTTTTTATCTATTTTTGGGCAGTTAAATTTCATATGCCTGGGCTTGCTACAGTTGTAATAGATTGAAACTTCCTTTTTCTTGTCTTTACTTTTGAAGTTCTCAAAATTGTTTCCAAATTTTTTTTCTTGAACATGATTCTAAATCTTTTGGTTATCATAACCATATCCTCATCTTCTTCAATGGTTGAGGCATCTTTTGAAGATACTTTATTTTCTGATTCTACTTGTAGAGCTATTATTTTCTTGCCTTTGATGTCATTTGATGCTTTTGTTTCATCAGGACTTCACAGGTCATGAGTGATCCCATGAGTTCTTCTACAATCACTTTCGTTGGATATTTTGCTCCCTATATAGAATTCACTTTAGGCATCCAGTGTCTAGGCAGAGATCTTAAGATTTTCTTTACTAGCTTGGTCTCTTCATATTTTTCTCCTAAGATATTTAAGTTTTTGGTGATTTTCTAATATCTTCCAAACATTTCAGAAATGTTTTCTGATTCCTTCATAGAGAAGGCTTCATATTCCTGCACTAAAAAATTTATTTTATCTCTTTTACTTGGTTTGTACCTTCCTGTGCTACTTTTAGTTTATCCCAGATTTCCTTAGCTCAACTACATGTAAAAATCTTTTCAAACTCAGAAGAGGTTAAAGAAGAGTTGAGGCAGTTTTTTGCTTTAGAATCACATTCTATTGCTTGTATATCTTTTGCAATGTATTTGTCTTCAGTGTTGGTAACATTCTTTCCATTTATTACTTTAAGCCATAACTGGTAATCTGTGACAGTCAAGAAATTTTGTATTCTCATTTTCCAATACCCATAATTGGTTCCATCTAATAGAGGGGGTCTGGAAGTGGATTGTCCTTTAGCAGATGTATTGTGGAACATACCAATTTTTTAAATCTCTTCACAAGTTAATATACTGGTAATCGAGATTTAACTGGTGAAGTCTGCTCTGATATCACTTGTTGATCCCTTCTACAATTGTAGCTCAAGAGGGGGGAGGGTGAATTGAGCTTTAAAACTTTTTTGGCCAAATCAAATGATTAAAGTGTTGAATAAATAAGTAAAACAGATTGCATAACACACAACATAAGATTTTTATAGTGGTTTGATCCTTTCTGGGTTCCTACTCCAATTCTCTAAGTCAGTCTCATGTACTGAACTTAGGTTCCACTAATACCTTGATCAACTTGATCAAATACACATTAGTTTTACAACAAGCTCACCAACCAACCTACTAATTTTCCAAGCTAACCAAAAACTTTCACAACTTGTTGGTTTTCAAAGCTCACAAACAAACTTATACCCTTTTAGAAAGTTCCCTACTTGCTTATCTCAATACGTATATACCAAGCACTCTGCTTATGTTCCAAAATACTAAAATGAAGTGTACAGATTGATGTCTCTTACTTAGATAGACTTGTACATAAAATTCTGAACTTTTAGTAAATGGATAAACAAATGAGAGTAAAAGATTCAAACTCCTTGATTGAGAAGCGATTGAGACATTAAGAGCTTCTGACAGAGATGTAGTCATTGGAGTTGAACCTTGAAGGAAGATTTTCAATGCTCTTTATATTTTCAGCAATGATTAGTGATATTCAAGAGTTGGTTTTCTTTTGCTTCTTAATCTCTCTTTTATAGGTTAAGAGAGATTTTTTCATTGCTGACTTTGGTAGACATTCAAACATTCAAAAATATTTTTCTTTACCTTATATTTTGTCTGATGTCTAACTTTGCTGCATTCTAGTATCGGTCTGCTACTCCGTCGCTAACTTTTCTCAATGTTCACTTTCGTCATGGTTGTTCTGAAGTTGCTTCTTCAGTTACTCCAAAGAGATGAGTGAACAATTGATGTCTTGAATGATTTCAGTATACTTGATCTAGTTTTCTTCAGATTCTCAAAAATAATAGTAAGCCTTCTTAAGTTGTGACAATCCTTTGTTGAAAGAAGTTCGGATTTTCTGAACTTTTAATGCTTCAGAAAGATGACTCTAAAGTATTATTTATTATCTCTGAAGGTTGATTGTTGTCTCCGAAGTGAAGCTTTGAGGACTCCGAAGTGGGTCTATTTACTCTAAAGCTTGTTCGAATTTACTCCAAAACGTGACTCTAAGTTCTCCGAAGCATATTTGTTTACTCCAAAGTGTAGTTGATTATCTCCAAAGCTTGTCCTTTTGTTTCCGAAGTGTAATGCAATAACTCTGAAACTTCTATGATTACTCTGAAGCATACTTTACAATTCTAAAGCTTTCTTGATTATTCCAAAGTATACTATGACTTGTTGAAGCTTTGAAAAAAGACTCTGAAGTATGCTTGTGACAACTCTGAACCACATTGAGGATTCTGAAGCTTGTCTTGGGCTTTCTTCAAAGCTTTCCAATTATCTCCAAAGCTTGTTTATCTACTCTAAACTATACTTATAACAACTCCTAAGTATTTTATTTTATTTTATTCCAATGCTCATTGTGATGACTTACTGTGGCTTGTTCAAAGCTTTGCTATGATGATTCTGCAGCTCTTCAATTTACTCTAAAACATGTTGTGACTACTTTGAAGATTCTTGATTAACTTCAAAGTTGTTGCTGTTGGTTTCGAATGGTGTCTTCAAGACTTTAAAATTTCTATTTTCTTGTTTTAACTATATATAGAATTTATATACTTAATTTTAAAAGAACATTTACTTTGTGTCTTCCTTTTATCATCATGAATGTTATTCTCAAGTTGAGTATGAGTTAATATTTCTACAACATACTTAAGAATAGATTGTTAGTATCTTAATGTTTCACTTATGTCTTTGCTCATCATCAAAACATAGTTGGTTAAGAATGTTCATCATCAAAATCAAGCTAGATAATATGTTCAACACATTGATTGTTTAAAAACTAATGAAACTAAATAGGATTAATCTGGTGAAGTCAAAAACCCCTACATGTTTTAATTACTACCTCTTTTATGTATAAAAAATCTACATCCTAGCCAAAGTACATTAGTTTATATATCTTCTCTTTACACTTTCTTACTATATTCTAATCTTTCAAACAAGATTCGGAGTTAAAGTAGTTAGTAGTTGACAATTATATGTCCTTGTGGAAATGATCTCTTATTCACACTTTATTACTTGTTAATGATACATGCACTTGCATTAAGGAAAATTTGCAATAATTTTTGGTGACATTGCCAAGGATAGTAGTATTGCCAATATTAAAATAAATAACTCTAATTTGCTTTAAAGTTTTTCTTTTACCTTTGTTATTCATTGTAGGTTTTTTTCCTTTTTCAGGAGCTTTCATAAGTATATGCGAATATTTAAAAGTAGCAATTTGATCCCTTTAAATTTTGAGATAGAACATATGCTTCAAGGGATTAGAAGGGAAAAAAGAGTAGTTTCCAATCAATTGCAACCCACTATGACATATCAGGGTGAAGTGAATGAGAATCATCCACAACTATTGCTGTGAGATTATGCATTACCAACAGCCATCGGAATACTCCTATGATCAGAAGGCCAACCATTACTGTCAACAACTTTGAGATAAAGCCATTGACTTTGCAAATGAACCAAGGAGCTCAATTCACTGGACTGCCCATTAAAGAATGAAATGCTCACATTGCCAACTTTCTGAAGATATGTGATACTTTCAAATACAATGGAGTCTCTGATGATGCCATTCGTCCTCGATTATTTCCCTTCTCTTTGAGGGACAAAGCAAATTTTGGTTGAATTCCTTGCCCGCAAACTCTATCATTTATTAGGATGATTTGGTTCAGAAATTTCATGCCAAATTTTTCCCTCCAACAAAAATAGCAAGAATGCGGATGGAGATAAAACAATTTTGCTCAGCATGAAAGCGAAACTCTTTATGATGCTTGGGAAATATACAAGGAGCTATTGTGGAAGTGTCCACATCATGGGCTACCCAAATAGATGCAGGTTCAAAATTTTTATAGTGGTCTAACTGGCACCATCAGAACATTGATAGATGCATCTGCAAGTGGAGCGCTAGTGAAGAAATCAAAAAATGAAGCATATGAACTACTGGAAAATATGGTCATCAATCATTTCCAATGGCCAAGTGAGAGAGTGATGGCAAAGAAACTAGCTGGAGTATATGAAGTTGATGCTCTTTCTGTTGTCATCGCTTAACTTGCTACTCAAGCCACTACTATCAATACTTTCATGCAAAATCAGGAATAAATGCAATTTAGACTCCCCAATTTTTTTGTGATTTCTATTAAGACAATTATCCAAGTGAAGAATGTCAAATCGGCAATCCATTTATGCAACCTCAACCAGAATAAGCACAGTTATTTAGAAACTTTAACAGGTAGTAGCAATAGATCAATCCTTATTCCAACACATATAATCTATGATAGAGAAACTATATAAACTTTTCTTGAAGAAATCAGCAAAATATGGGGTAGCCTCAATAAGGATTTTCTTAATAGGGATTTCATAATAGGGAATTCAACAGCAGAAACAAGAAAAGGTGACAGATTTGAAAACTGTTTTTACTTAGTTGGCCAATACCATAAACAAATTCATGGCCAAGACAAACAATTTCATGAACGAGGCAAGGATCACTCTGCAAAATCAACTTCCATAGATTTGAAACCTTGAAGGTCAAATGTCTCAAATGGCCAACATGTTCACTGATCGCCAACAAGGAAACTTGTGGAGCAACACTAAAGTTAAACCAAGATAACAATGCAAAGCAATCACTTTAAGAAGTTGGAAATAACTGGAATCTTTAGTGAGCAATGAAAGGAGAAGACATAAAGCTAAGAGCAAGTGGAAGTATTGTCTAAACCACAACCTCTGCCTCCTCAAGATCCCACAGTTTCCATACCATTCCCTCAGTAGCTAAAGAAGAGTAAACTAGATAAACAGTTTGTAAAATTTCTAGAAGTGTTTAAGAAGCTTCACATTAATATTCCATTTGTTGATGCTCTTGCCAAATGCCAAGTTATGTGAAGTTCATGAAAGAAATCTTTTCAAGTAAGAGAAAGCTAGAAGAGTGTGAGACAGTTGCTCTTACTAAAGAATGTAGTGCCATTATCTAAAGGAAGCTGCCTCCAAAGCTCAAAGATCTAGGAAGCTTCACTATACCTTGTGTCATTGGGAATTCAGTATTTGAAAAGGCATTATGCAATCTTTGAGTTAGCATTAATCTCATGCCCTTATCTATCTATAGAAAATTGGAGCTAGGTGAAGCAAGACCTTCAACTATCTCTCTTCTGTTGGTGGATAGATCTATCAAGCACCCAAGAGGCATTATTGAAGATGTACTTGTTAATATAGACAAGTTTATATTTCTTGTAAACTTTATGGTTCTAGATATGGAAGAAGATAAAGATGTCCCTATTATATTAGGGAGGTCATTCTTAGCTACTAGGACAACATTGATGGATGTGCAAAAGGGTGAACTAAAGCTTCAGGTGCCAGATGATGAAGTAATATTTAAGGTGTTTAATGCAATCAAATACCTAGTAGCAAGTGATAATTATTTCCGGATAGACTCATTGGATACTTTAATATCTCAACACTTGGGAAATTCAAAAGATCCATTGGAAACTAGCTTAACTCACCCAACTCCTTTAGCTCTTGATAGGAAGATATTGCAAAAGTTGTACATTGGTTGGACTCTTTTAGTCCAAATAACAAAAAATATTTTGAAACCTTGGGACAGAGTCTGCCTCAATCTACCCCTTTAGTTGAAAAGCCACCATCTCTTGAGCTAAGCAATTGCCAGAACATCTGCGATATGCATTTCTTGGAGAGTCTTCTTCATTACCAGTGATAATTTCTTCTAGCCTTTCTGGAGAGGAAGAAGATAAGTTACTGCGAGTTCACAGGAGATACAAATAAGCTATTGGGTGGTCAATCTTTGATCTAAAGGGAATCAATCTGGCCTTATGCATGCATCATATATTGATGGAGAATAATTGCAAACCATCTGTAGAAGTGCAAAGAAGATTGAATCCAACCGTGAAGGAGGTGGCTCATAAGGGAGTGCTCAAGTGGCTTGATGCAGGTGTTATCTATCCTATCTCAGATAATTTATGGGTCAGCCTTGTGCAAGTAGTCCCAAAGAAAGGAGAAATGACCATCATGAGGAATAACAAGAATAACAACAATGAATTAATTTCTTTAAGAACTGCCATAGGATCTAGAATATGCCTCGACTATAGAAAGATAAATGCAACCACAAGGAAGGATCACTTCCCATTGCCATTTATCAATCAGATGTTGGATAGACTATCTAGTTTTGATATTAGTGCTTCTTAGATGGATATTCAGGATATAACTAGATAGCCATTACTCCAGAAGACCAGAAAAAGACAACATTCACATTTCCATATGGCACATTTACTTTCAGAAGAATGCCTTTTGGTCTTTGCAATTCGCTAGCATACTTTCCAATGGTTTATGATGGCTCTTTTTTTTTATATGGTAAAGAAAATCATTGAAATCTTCATGGATGATTTCTCCATGTTTGGAAAATCTTTGATCATTGTCTTCAAAATGTGGAGATAATTTTAAAGAGATGTGGAGAAATAAATATAGTGCTGAACTAGGAAAAATGCCACTTCATGGTCAAGGAAGGCACTATTTTGGGACATCGGATTTAATGCATGGGAATTTAAGTTGATAGAGCCAAGGTGGAGACAATAGAAAAACTCCCACTAGCAACCTCTGTTAAGGGAATTCAAAGTTTTCTTGGGCATGCAGGATTTTATAGAAGGTTCATTAAGGACTTCTTAAAAATCTCAAAGCCACTCTCTAATTTGCTCAAGCAAGGTACATCCTTCTATTTCAATAAATAGAGTATGAAGGCATTTATTGCTCTTAAGGAAAAGCTTGTCTCAGGTCCTATTATTATTGCACCAGAATGGGATAAACTATTTGAGTTGATGTGTGATGCAAGTGATTATACTGTTGGAGCAGTCTTAGGATAGTGAAAGAACAAGGTATTCCATACCATTTATTATGCTAGCAGGACTCTTAATGATGCTCAACTCAACTATGCCACAACAAAGAAAGAGTTGATTGCAATTGTCTTTGCATTTGATAAGTTCATATCATATCTTATTAGCAATAAGGTGATTGTATTCATGGATCATTCTGCAATCAAATACCTTATGGCTAAGAAGGATGCAAAGCCAAGACTCATCCAGCAAGTGCTTCTACTACAAAAATTTGACTTGGAGACCAGGGAAAAGAAAGGAATGGAAAATCTTGTAGCAGAACAACTCTGAAGACCAGAGTTGAAAGAAGATGAAGAAATGTATAAACCTCCCATCGATGATCAATTCCCAGATGAGCAGTTGTTTGCTACCACTTTAACACAACCCACTGCATGGTATGCAGACTTTGTAAACTATCTAGCAGGAAGCATCATGCCACCTAATTTGTCTCTCCATCAAAAGAAGAAGCTTTTATCTGATGTGAAGCATTACTATTGAAAGATCCTATTCTCTATAAGCATTATGCTAATCAGATAATAAGGAGATGTGTACTAAAAGAAGAAATAAAAGATATTCTCAAGCATTGTCATATGCTTAAGTGTGGAGGACATTTCAAAGGTTACAAAATAGTCACAAAAGTTCTATAATTAGGTTTCTATTGGCCTACATTATTTAAGGATGCCCAAGCTTCTGTTGCCGCATGTGAATTATGCCAAAGAACTGGAAACATCTTGAGAAGGAATGAAATGCCTTTGAAAAACATTTTAGAGGTTGAACTTTTTGATGTGTGGGACATTGATTTCATGGGTCCATTTTCTTCCTCATACAACAACAAATACATTCTTCTTGTAGTGGATTATGTTTCCAAATGGGTGGAGGTAGTGGCTACTCAGACTAATGATGGTAAGGTAGTGCTAAATTTTTTGCATAAGACATGTTCACAAGATTCAGAACTTCAAGAGCCATTGTCAGCGATGAAGGAAGTCACTTTTATAGTAGACAATTTGAAGCTCTCTTGTGAAAATATGGAGTTAAACACAAAACAGCATTGGCATATCATCCTCAAACAAATGGGCAAGCAGAAATCTCTAACAAAGAGGTGAAGAGTATTCTTAAGGAAATAGTGCAGATGTCCCACAAGGACTGTGCTAAAAAGATAGATGATGCTTTGTGGGCTTATTGGATTGTGTTCAAGACACCTATAGGAATGTTGCCTTATAGGTTGGTATATGGAAAGGCATGTCATCTCCCAGTGGAGCCAGAACATCGAGCTTATTGGGCAATGAAGTAGTTAAATATGAGTAAGGCTTGGCAACTTATGAAGTAGTTGAACATTGAGCTTACTGGGTGATGGAGGTAGCCAAGGAAAAATGTCTGTTGCAACTTAATGGATGAATTTTGTATTGAGGCATATGAGAATGCAAAGCTTTACAAGGAGTGGACCAAGGCTTGGCATGATAAGTACATCTAGAGAAAAGAGTTTTCCCTAGGCCAGAAAGTGTTGTTGTATAATTCTAGGCTTTGGCTATATCCTAGAAAACTCAAATCAAAATGCTCAGGTCCATTCATAGTTACAAGAGTGTAGCCATATGGTGTTGTGGAGCTTCATCATGAGGACAAGGGGACATTCAAAGTCAATGGACAATGATTGAATCCATACTATGAGGGTTTCATTGATCAACTCAAGGAAATTATCAACTCAAATGACCCTGAAAGAGGAAGAGTCTAGCTGATGACTATAACTTAAGCGCTTCTTAAGAGGCAAACCCAGTATTTGAACTACTTTTGTTTAAATTTGCATTAGTTTAGTTATTAATTACTTATTTAGTAAATCAAATCTTTTTATCATTTATTTTAGTTAGCCAATTTCAATCTTGAATGATGCAATAGCTAGTTGGTTCTTTCATAATAAACACACCAATTAACATCCAAAAGAATCATGATGCATAACAATTCTCAAGAAGAAAACAATAATGTGAATGAAGCAAGCAATGATGAAGTACACAAGCTTTCTAAACAACCATTGATCACACATGGAGCAAATCAAGCAAGAAATTGACAATAAAATTCAGAGCCAATGCACTAAAAAAGCTAAGCCATGGCGCTAAGCAGTTGGAAGAATCACTGTGAAGGCAACATATTTTAGAGTCGCGGCTATGGTTTTTAGAGCTATGGCTCAGCTCACTTACACCCAATCTCCACGCGTGCCACCCATTTCAAAATCTCATAAATCCCCCATCCCCTTTGTCCAATTTCATTTCAAGCATGGGAAAACCCTCCTCTCCAACTCACCTCTCCAACCCATATCTTCAACCCATTTCTCTCTAACCCGTAGCCATGATCTCACATCCTTCTCCCTCACCCAATCTACTCTCCCTGCATCTAATTCCCATCTATACTCAAGCCATCTTCCTCCTATGTCTTCACCAACCAGCTTTAAAGTTGGGAAAGAGAGGTTGTTGTGAAATCAGGTGAGCCATCACATCTTTGAGAGATTTGTTGGCTTCTTCATCTTCTTGGGATAGGTGGGAGTGCAAATCATCAATTTGGTGAAGCATATTTTTGTGGATTAGGGGAAGTAGGAGGTGCACATTGTTGTTTGATGAAACAGTTGAATGGAAAACATGCTTTTGCTAATTGAGTGTGCACAAATTTTCTTATGATGTTTCCATGCATGATTGATCTCTATTGGTATTTTGTATGAGGGCCTCACAAATTTGAGGGGAATTTGTGAAGATTGGAAGACATAACATATGCACGAGCTATTTTTGGAAATGTTAAAGGGGGAAAATGCATTGCAAGGTGAGTGCAATTGAATCAAAACTTCCAGGTCTTTGTTGACAGTGCTAAGTAGAGTATAATTGCATCTATAAACTACATTCCTCATTAAGGCATCATAAGCAGCCTATGGAGAATTTTGGGGTCATTGTGCTTGATCAAGACGACTTGATACAACACATAGTGAGGGTAGTCAATTATAGTGGGTGCATTGCTTGAAAATATTGAATATATACATTTCCACCATGCCTCCAAAAGGAATAAAATATATGGCTGCGCATCTTGGAAGAAGAAAAAGAAGTAAAGATCCCCTCCCTCTAATAAAATAGACTTTTCTGAATGAAGACCCAGAGGCCAGCTTTCAAAAATCCATAGTGGAGAAGAAATGCATTTAGGAACTAGGATTTGAAAATCCTTTTGGGCATATTCATGATATTCTTGAAGAAAGAGATAAGGAAACATTCTTCGCATGGTCAGGTGTAGCTTTGGTGCTCATGATTAGAAAGCTCTATGCCAATGCTAGAGCATAACAAATTTCAAAGACTCAGTAATTCAAAGTGCTTGTGTGAGGGAAGCTAGTTCCATTCGATAAAACATCTATCAACAAGGTGTATGAGCTTCCGGATATTGACTATGATGATTGCTCTACATTGGTGGAACGTGGACCCAACTATGAGCAAATCATTCAATTTCTTACTATACCTAGAACTCAATGGAAAAGGAGAAAGGATCAAGTACTCAACTTCCCACATGGACAGCTAAAAGCTAAAAGCATAGCATGGCATTATTTCATTTCAGGAAAGCTGCTTCCATCATGTCATGCCTCAGATGTTAATCGAGAAAGAGTGATGCTCAACTATGCAATTGAAATAGGCCTATCCATAGATGTGGGGAAGGTAATTGTGAGATCTATCATGGCAACTGATAAGTGAATTTCATTTCATTCACTTATCATTATATATGTTCAAGCTTCATTATTTGTGAATCCTTCTTAATTTTAGATGAATTTCACACTAATTTATTGAATTTTGTAGGTGTTTGGAAGACTGGAAAAGAAGAGAAAATTAAGGAAAAGATGAAGCTCAAAGATATGGAGGAAGAGAACGGGCAAAGGAAAAACAAAACAAGGTGTTTAAAAGACTGTAATTCCCAAGCTGCAACCTAGAAATCAAAGTCTCGACATCAAATTTGTGCAACCTCTCTATATAGGCAACCATTCCTAAGCCGTGACTTGCATCTTCCAAGCCGCGGTGTGAAGAACATTCAAGGCAACATATGTGCATTCAACAATTTCCAAGCCGCTGCTTAGGATTCCAAGTCATGGCGCCAGCGCCAGTTGGGTTTTTTGCCTATTTTTCTGCTAGCATTGTTGCCTAATTTTTAAGGCAATGAGAGAGAGTTTGGGGGGATATCTTCTTGCATTTGTTTTTAGGGTTTTGTTGAGGTTTCTGATGGGAGGAGCTTTGGTGTTTCTTGTAGAGAAAGAGGGAGATTTCAAGTAAGCAAGAGCAAGAGGAGATGATGTTCTTCATTGTGATTATCTTGATGAAAGGAGTTATTTTGATTTTCATTATAAAACTAAATCCCTCTTTCTAGGGTAAAAATGTAACCCTGTTTGATACTCTTTATTATGTGGATTTTTGGTTATTAATGACTATATGATCTTGTTTCATTTATTATGTTATTTGCAATCATTTGATTTATTTGATTGCTTCATCACTAATATTATGAGTTAGATTGATTATCTAAGCATGGTTAAGATACACACCACATGCTAAAATATCTTATTTTGGTTCATTAAGTTCTTAGGCTTAATGGATTTTTACCTTAATTATGCTAGATAATTGGAACAAGTGGAAATACTTGATTTAAACCTGCACACCTAATGGTAATAATCATACATTCAAAAGAATGAACTCAAGTTAAGCATTGAATCCAACATTCCACTAGCAATGGGTACCATTTAGTGGTGAAATTGGATCCCTTGACCTTTGCATCTTGTTAATCTCCCTATCTTAGTAATAGTTATTGATTTTTACAATTCCATTCAATTTTTGCAATTCCATTAAACATTACATAATATTCATTTAGCTCTAAATACATTTTTTTAAGGATAGTGTAGTTCAGTAACTAAATCTAATTAAATCGATTTAGTCATTCTTGGTGGGATTGACCCTTGCATTGCACATTATACTACTATAAACTCATGCACTTGCAATGAATTATAATTTGAACCATCAATTTTTTGGCGCCGTGGCTAAGGAATGGTTCCAAATTGATCTGATTAAGTTAGTTACAATCATTCTTTTTGTTTTTGTATCTAATTATATGTAAGATTTTTTTTAATTGTTTCTATCTATTACAGTACTATGAATGAATGGAAGGAGATCATTGAATCCAGCTCTTTTTCCATTAAATGATTACAGTGACAAAGTAGAAATTGAGAAAGAGAGTTTAAGTGAAGGAAAAGAAATTCACATAGCGAACAACATGGAAAACTGAGTGGCTCAATAAGCTCAACAGCTAATGAAGGAGCTTGCATGCCCAACTATAGAAATTTTACCTTCATGCATTGTATCAAATGATAATGCTAGGAATTATGACCTAAAGTATATATATTTTAACATGCTTTTTTCTTTTCATGGTATAGCTATAGAGGGTCCTCTAACATTTATGCGTGACTTCTGTGCAACCATCCTGACTTTTCCATTGCAAGGTCTAACCGAGGATCAATTACAAATGAGATATTTCCCATACACATTGAAAGATGTAGCAAAAACATGATTCATGACATTAGCTCTTGGCTCATTAACAACATGGGAAGTATTGTACAATAAATTCATTGGTAAATTTTATTTCTATGCTGAAAATGCAAAGTTGAGACGTGAGATAGCTACTTTCTCTCAAATCAATGGTGAAGCATTCTATGAGGCATGAGAAAGATTTAAGGCAATTTTGATTTAATGCCCTCATCATAGATATCTACTTGAATTCCTTAACCAATTTTTCTATAATGGAATGACACAACATGCCAAGCTATGGTTGACAATGCTGCAGGTGGAGCCATAGGAGAAAAGACTCTAGAGGAAATATATGAGCTATATGAAATATAAAAGAGTGTAAGAGGCAAATCTAGAGGAATTTATGGAGTGAACTCTAACTCTAATCTATCTATGCAGATGTCGAAGATGGCTAAGCAAATGAAGGCAATGTGCTCCATGATGGTGAACTTGAAACAACCACAACTTGCTCCAGTAGAGGTTTGTTATTTTTATGGTAATTCAGGACACTCAATAACGTTTGCCCTTCAAATTAATATTTTTCAAGCGATGCTGAGTAAGCTAATGTAATGTATTTCTATAATCGGCGACTAAAAAATGACCCTTACTCAAATTCATACAATCTCGGTTGGAGAAATCATTCAAACTTTTCTTGGAACAATGACAGAACTCAAAATCAAGCTGTAACTTTTTTTCAGCCACAACCAAAGAAGCCTACGCTTAAAGAAATAATGCAAAGTTTTATTCAAGCAATACAAACCCAGTCCAAGAATAATGCAACTAAATTTCAAAACAATGATTTAAGATTCCATAACATTGAGGCATCCATAAAAAAAGATGGAGACATAGTTGGGACAAATTGTAGAAGCTATACAAAGCCAAACACCTGGGAATTTGCCTAGCCAGTGAGAGCAAGAAAAAGCAATCATGACACTAACAAATCAAAAGGTGGCGAAGAAACTGATAATTCAGTTATTTCTATAGGATTGGAGAAAGGGAAGAAAAAGGCAGAGGAGCAAGTGCATTCAAGGAAAGTAGTATTTCTAGTAGTTGACCCCCTAGTCAACTATAAAGCACCCTCACCTTATGATCCTCTAGTCCCTTTTTCAAGAAGGTTGAAGTAGAGCAAGTTTGATAAGTTATTTTCTGACATTTATGATATCCTTTCCAAGGTTAATGTCAATTTGCCTTTGTTAGTCCTGAAGGTTAGGCAAAAACTTAAGAGGAGAGGGGTGAATTGGGTACCTAAAAATTACTTCTCAACCACTTTAAGATTAATTATCCCTCCAGCAATCAACCACTCAATCAAAAATGCACAAATAAATAAGACACAATATTTTTTATAGTGGTTCAAGTAAACACTCTACTCCACTCTTCCAAGAACACTTTTCGCTTAGTGTCTTGGGTTCCACTATTCCCAATAGCATAAATACAATAGTGCCCCTAGCACTCATCTAGCTTCGAGCTCTAGGGGGCATAAATAGTGCTCCCAATACTCTTCTACATTCTAGCTCTAGGGGGGGTATTTATAGTGCTCCCAACACTCTTCCAGATTCCAACTCTAGGGAGCATGAATAAGCAGGTCTTGTCTGCACTCAGATAGTCAAACTCTCCTTGAGTCTAGTCTCAACCACTAGCTCAATTACTTTACAAAAAATGAATATCATAAGTCTAAGCACAAGTATTTCTCAGTAAGTAAAGCAGAAGGTTTCTGAAAATTGAATGCAAAAGTAAATGATTTTTTCAAATGTGGTTGAGAGCCTTCAAAGAAAGTTGAGGAAGGTTTGAATGCAAGGATCTTGATCCGTAAAGGATTGCAGAAGGTTTAGCTCTGATCGGTAAATGCTCCCAAGAGGATTTTGAATGATTTTCTCAATACTTGGTTAGTTTCTCCTGCTCCAACGATGTTTCATTTATAGCTTCTTTGAATTCTAGTTTTGGTGGTAGGTGAGCTCCATTAATGACAAAAGACATTCTAATTTGGCGTATTTTAAATTCTCTGACTTTTGCTTAATCCTCATATGTTGAAATGCATGCAATGCCAACCTTGGAGAAGATGATTTCTGGTTTCTTAATAAGCTCTCATCGAGGTATTTCTGCAATGGATGACTTTTTAATCAATATGGAGAGAACACTATTAATGCTAAGCAAAGACCAATGATTTGTCTTGAGCGTTGCTCATCTTTTACTTATGATAAATAAATTATTTGTCCAACTATTCATAGGATAAAGTTTCGTCATCTTTTGGTTTGTCTTAGGAGAGTAATAGATGAATCATCCTTTTTATTGCTGGCAAATGAATCATCCTTTCCAAAACTTTGTCTATTGAACTGTAGAAGCATGGATATCTCATTTCTTCAGCACTTCGTCTATTGAGTTGTTTGTTGTTAGTAACAAACAGAGTATTGGAGCATAGATGGATTTTATTCATTGCTTCATCAGATGGGTTGTTTGTTATAAATGACAAACTAAGCTTCAAGGTGCAGACGAATTTTCTTCATGGCTTCATTTGTTGGATTATCTATTGAGTTTATCTTTGAACAGTCAAAACTCTGTTGCTCCACCAGATGAAATTTTTCACTTTGCCATATGATTCTTATTTCTCTACTTTGTCTATTGACAACAGACAATCATTGGCTTAATTATGATAGATGAAGTCTTGCATCTTCCATACTATCCTTATTTTTTTGTTTTATCTGTTGACATCAGACAGTCATTGGCTCACTAATGATAGACGAAGTCTTTGCTCTGCCACACGATCCTTTCATTGCTCTGCTTGAAGATCTTCACTCCTTTTTCTATTTGCATTAGATGACCATTGGCTTAACTGTGGCTTGCTTATGATAGATGAAGTCTATTGTATGCATACTGTTTTTCATTCATCATATATAATCTTCCACTTTGACAGATGAATGGAAACAACCAAATCCTTTTCATTCGTGCTTTATATATTAGTGATACTTCATCTTTTGCTTCTTTGTTTGCCCAAGCCTTATTGCCATGGAATATGTTTTCTGTTTCCAATTTTTTTAAGACCTGCAACTTGATTCTGCATGCTAAAATCTTGGCAATAACCATTAGTACATGTCTTTAATCAAGTTTTGTTTGTCATCGAAACCATGCATTTATATCAACATTCTTCCCCTTTCTGATAATGACAAAACTTGATTAAAAATTTTCTCATAAAAGATAATCTCACCTTGAATGTATGCAGATCAAAAATGTTTGCAACATTTAATCATTTCACAAGTTGCTATCTTTTGATGTTTCCCTTATCTTGTTTTATATATATTCTCCCCTTGATTATTTAGAATGTTCTCCCCCTGATTAGTTAAAGATTATGCATTTTTATATTTGAGATAATTTTCATAGTCTTCTCTCCCCCTTTTTGTCAGAAGAAAAAATAAATATTCACTCCCAGTGAGTATAGACCAAACATGAAGTGATGAAAAATAAAGATGTTATTTCATTTCATTTCAGTATAAGCTACGATACTAAGTAAGTTGACCAATTGATGGAGAGAGAGATTGTTGTGGACCCGAAGAGGGTGTTAATAAGGTGGGGGGGGATGTGCATCCAAAACTTTAAGAGGTTTCTTCAAGTGTGAGAAACTAAAGTTCTGGATGGTGGATGGGAAGATGAGGGGTTGGAGATGGATATAATATACTTGTTTATTTCATTCCCATCCTCTTCAAATGCCTAAGATGATGGTTATATTTGAACTAGGGCTATCTGGCAGTGATGAGATTGATGAATGGTATTTATAAAGCCAGATTTTGAAGAGAAATGCTTCTGAGAGAAAGGATGGAAGAGTAGTGAAGATAGAAGCATTATCATCCCTCCAGGAAAACAAATGAAGAAGCAATGGTTGATTCTTCTGTCCCCACCATGCACTTGTCTTCTCTCTATGATCGCTTTCAAAATGTTCTTCTTTAAAGAGTTTCATCTTTGTAATGCAGAGAAGGATTATGATTCAGGGGTTAAAATAGATTGAATATGGGGGCAATATAAGGTAGTTGATATGATCTTTTTGAAAAGAGATAATAGCTCATGCTAAAAATAGAATTGGATGTGATAACCATAATTATAAGTTAATTCTAGCAAGAAAATGAGGTATACTTAACCTTGAAAATCAAAATTCAAATGAAGTGTGAATAGAGCCCTATATACGAATAACTTACTTCATCTGAGATGAAGTTTAGCCTCAAAACAAAATATTCAATATTGGAATTTGAAGCACCAAAACATTAGAGATTTCACTTTTAGATCATCACATTAGTCATGCCTAATTCTCCTCTAATGTTGCAGAAGGTGTCTAATGACATTAGCTTAGTAAAATATTAGCAAGTTGAGCACTGTGGGCACATATTCTAGACATAAATCATGTTTTTCAACATGATCTCTAATGAAGCGGTACCTAATTTCTATATGTTTGGTTCTCAAGTGTAGGATAGGATTCTTTGTTAAGCATATAGCATTAGTGTTGTCACATTTAATGGGTATGTCTCTATAGCTTAGTCCATAATCGAGAAGTTATTGTTTCATTCATAGAAATTGAGTGCAACAACTTACAACTGCTATATATTTAGCCTCTATTATAGTAAGAGCAACACTAGTATGTTTTTTAGAGAAACAAGATACTAAACTATGTTCTAAAAATTGACAAGTTCCACCAGTACTTCTTCTATCAACTTTGTATCCTCCAAAATCAGCATCTGAATATCCAATGAGCTCAAAATCAGTTCCTTTGGGGTAATAGAGTCATAGATTTAGTGTGTCAACTAGATACTTAAATATTCATTTCATAGTAGTAAAATGAGATTCCTTAGGACTAAACTGAAATCTAGCTCATAAGCATACACTGAAGAGAATATTTGGTCTAGATGTAGTAAGGTAAAGAAGTGATCCAATCATACTTTGATATAGCTTTAGATCTATGAGTTTACCTTTTTCATCCTTGTCCAACCTTGTTGATGTGCTCATTGGAGTGCTTGCTACCTTAATTTCTTCCATTTTGAATTTCTTTAACATCTTTTTAGAATATTTGGATTGACAAATATAATTTTCATGATCTTTTGTTTGATTTGCAATTCAAGGAAGTAATTTAATTCTCCCATCATACTCATTTCAAATTCAGCCTGCATGATCTTTGAGAAATTTTGACAGAGTTTTTCATCAGTATTTCTAAATATAATGTTATCCACCTAAATTTGAACTATCAAGATATCTTTATTAATATTTTTGATAAACAAAGTAGTGTCAACCTTTTCTCTCTTGAATTTTTGATCATTTAAGAATTTGATTAACCATTCATACCAAGCTCTTGAAGCTTGTCTTAAATCATACAATGCCTTGATGAGCTTATAGACATGATCAGGTTGATCATCATTTTCAAAACTAGGAGGTTATTCTACATACACTTCTTCATTTAAATATCCATTCAAAAATGCACTCTTTACATTCATCTGAAATAACTTAAAGTTCTTATAGGACGCAAAAGCAAGAGCATTCTAGTGGATTTTAATCTAGCTACGGGAGTCTATGATTCTTCAAAGTCAATTCTTTATTCTTGGGAGCACCCCTTAGCAACTAATCTTGCCTTGTTTCTTACAACTAAACCACTCTCATACAGTTTATTCATAAATACCCATTTAGTTCTGATTACATCAACATTCTTTGATTTTGGATCTGATTCCCATACTTTGTTCCTCTCAAAATTGGTTAAGCTCTTCTTGCATTGCTATAATCCAATTTTCATCATTCAAAGCTTGATCAATGTTAGTTGGTTCTATTATAGAGATAAAAGCATAATGACCATAGACATTTTTCATAGACCTTGTTGTTTTGAAATCGTCATATACATTTCTTATGATTTATTTTCGAGGATGAGCAGTAATAAATCTCAAATTAGTAGGAGGTTGATAAGGAATATTACTTACTCTTAGCTCATCTTCATTTTCTGAACTCTATAATTCTTCATAGTTTATGCCATCCTCTTGATCCTTCAATTTGAACTTCTTCATATTTGTTGCAGATTCATCTACATCACTATCACACTCCTTTCTCAGAGTTATCATTAAATTTAACATGTATGGACTCTTCTACAACTTGTGTTTTCTTAATGTAGACTCTAAATGCTCTCTGTCGGAAGAGTAACAAAGAAAGATAGCTTCATCACTTTTTGGATCAAACTTTCTAAGCTTATCTTTTCCATTGTTCAGCACATAGCATAAACATCCAAAGGGATGGATATATGAGGTGTTTTCTTCCTTTTGAAAGCTCATATGGGGTTTTCTTTAAGATTGCTCTCATGGTAATCCTCTTCAGTACATGGCAAGCTATACTAACTGCTTCTCCCCAGAATCTTTTAGATAATTTACTTTCATTCAATATAATTCTTGCCATTTCATGAATTGTCCAATTCTTTCTTTCCACAACTCCATTTTGTTGAGGAGTTCTGGGGATGAGAAATTATGGTGAATTCTTGTTTCATCACAAAAATCAATGAATTTTCTGTTCTTGAATTCACCACCATGATCACTATAGATGGTTACAATTGATAATTTTTTCTCATTTTGATCTAGCTTTGAGATGTATAAAATATTGAAAATGTTTCATCTTTGCTAGTCAATAGAATTAACCATGTAAATCTAGAGTAGTCATCCACTATCACATATATATATATATATCTTTTTCCTCCAAGGGTGACTATGTTTGATGGTTCAAATAAATTCATGTGCAATAGTTCTAGGGGTCCGGATGTAGATACTTCATTTTTAGGATGGAAGGATACTTTGGTCTATTTTGACAATTGACAAGATTTGCATAATTGATTTTTGTCATAGTAAACCAATCATAAGATCCTTTTTCCACAAAGATTTGATATTTAACATATTGATATATGCCATCCTCTTGTGCCATACCCATGGATCATCCTTGAATGTAATTAAGCATTTTTCAACTATATTATCTAGTTGTACTAGATAAATATTTCCATGCCTTTTTTTGCTAAATAGTAAATCATTGCCTATATTGAATATATTAGATGCAGATGGTTCAAACACATCTTTGTGACCCTTATCATATACTTGATTAATGCTTAGAAGATTGTGCTTGAGTCCTTCTACATATAATACATCCTCTATGCATGCATTGAATAAACCATAAATTTTACCTATTCCCTTGATAAGGCTTTTATCGTTGTTATCGAATGCTACTATTCCTCAATCCATTGGCTTCAATTCTTTCAACAACTTCTTGTTCCTAGTCATATATCTCGAATAGCCACTATCCATGAACCATGCATTTTCAGATGTAGCTTTAAAACTTACTTGCATTCAAAGTAAATTTTCTTCTTACCTTGTTGGTACCCAAGTATTGGGTTCAGTGGTGTTAGTGGAATTGTATGTGATATAAGTTTGTGCACATTTCTTGCATTTCCATCACATCTTAGCACTTTTTCTTACTTCTTTTTGGCATAGCAATCATACACTTTACATCCCAATGTATTACAGAAATAGCAAGTATTTGGGACTTTACTATATGCAATATGCTCCACTGGTTTTTTTATCCAGGGATAACTCATGAATCTTCTAATGTTTATATAATTTTCTCTTTCTTCTATGAGATTCACTCCCTTGGACTATCTAGCAAATTTTTGTAAATTTTCATCATCTGATTATTTATAGCTAGGTCCCTTTTTATTGGTTTGATTAGTCATTCTCATAAACTTGGTCACAGACTCTTCTGAATTGGAGAATTTACTTAGCATATTGTTTAATATTTCTACCTCTTTCTTCAGATCTCTAAGCTCCTTTTTAGAGATAGATTTCTTTCTGCCAAAATGGAATTTACTTTAATGGTTGCATCAAAGTGTCTTTTCTTTTGATAAGTTTCTGGCTAATTGATTCAAACTCATTGAAGAAAGAGTTGTATGATTGTTTTAACTCATTAAATTTTTTGCATTTAACACAAATGTTATTTAATCTTGAAGAGTCAAAATTATAAGAATAGTAAGAGTTTACCTCCATTTTTAGCTCCCTTATGCATTGCTCCTTAATGGTGATTTGATTTATCGATTCATTCTCCATCTGGGCCATGCAACATATTCTTGCGAGATGTCTAACTTCATTCTCACCTTTCTCACTTGAGCTTATCCATGTTGAGTCTTCATCATTTACATACATTCCTCTAGCTTGGTTTCTTGAAGACTTCTTGAAGTACTTCTTTTCTTTTCTACCATCCTTTTCATTCATATTTACTTTTTCTTCATTGGGATACTTAGAAGATATGTGTCCGATCCCTCTACATCTATAGGATGTAGAGAGATCCTTCTTTCTTTCAACCACTTTCTTTTGTTGTCTAGGTTGTCTCCTTGAGGAGTTGCCTCTGCTGCTTCTTGCAAAATTTCTGAAGTTTCTGACCAATATGGCCATATCATCTTCAGATTGTAATGTCGGATCACTATTACTCTCTTTGGTCACTTTCAGAGCAATACGTTTCTTTGGATTTGTTGGCTCCTTCCTTTTGTTCTTGATCAGCTCATGTGATAATGAACTAATAAGATCATCCACCAGAAGAGTATTCAGGTCCTTTGCTTCCTCTATTGTTGTAATCTTTTGGTTCCATGAATCTGGTAGTGTTCTTAGTATCTTCATCACCTATTTATAATTTGTAACTTCTTTTTCCAAACCTTTTAAGGCATTAGTAACCTTAAAAAAAGGAGCATATATTTTAGACATACTTTCTCCTTCTTTCATCCTAAAGTTTTCTAGTTCTCCTATCAACATATTTCTTTTAGCTGCCTTAACTTGTGAGGATCCTTCATAAATAGACACTAATTTATCCCAAATGCCTTTCGCAGTAGTGCAAGAGGATACTCTATCAAATTCAGATGAAGATAGTCTACAAAATATAAAGTTCATAGCCTTTGCATTATTTTGATCTGAAGTGAGAAAAGTGGGAAGAGTGATTCCGGCTTTAATAGCCTTCCAAGACTCCATATCATTGGCTATAATGAATTATTTCATCCTTAACTTCCAGTAAGCGAAGTTAGTTCCAACAAATATGGGTGGCCAGGTAGATGATTGTCCCTTGGCGAATATTTGTAATGAGGATAATGGGTTTGCCATTAGATCACTATAAGTGTTTATGTAGTTTGCTTTGATACCACTTGTTGGTCCAGAAGGTTAGGAAAAAACCCAAGAGGGTAGGAGTGAATTGGTTACCTAAAAATTGTTTCTCAACCCATTTAGGATTACTTGTCCCTCTAGCAATCAATCACTAAATTAACAAATGAATAAATAAAAAAGACACAAAGATTTTTATAGTGGTTCGAGTAAACACTCTACTCCACTCTTCTAAGAATGCTTTTCTCTTAGTGTCTTGGGTTCCACTATTCCCAATGGCAGATATAAAATAGTGATCCCAACACTCTTCTAGATTCTAACTCTAGGGATCATAAACAGTGCTCACAACACTCTTCTATATTCTAGCTCTAGGGGGTTATATTCATAGTGCTCCCAGTACTCTTCTAGATTTCAGCTCTAAGGGGCGTGAATAAATAGCTCTTGTCTGCACTCAGACAGTCACAAATCTTCTTAAGTCTAGTCTTTACTACTAACTCAAGGACTTTACAATGAATGAATATTAGAATTTTAAGCACAAGTATTTCTAAATAAGCATAGGGGAAGGTTTCTAAAAATTGAAGGCAAAAGTCAATGATCTTTTAAAAGAAAGTTGAGGAAGGTTTGAATGCAAAGATCTTGATACTTAAAGGATTGCAGAAGGTTTAGCTCTGATCAGTAAATGCTCCCAAGAGGATTTTGAATGATTTTCTCAATACTTGGTTAGTTTCTCCTACTCCAACGATGTTTCATTTATAGCTTCTTTGAATTCTAGTTTTGGTGGTAGGTGAGCTCCATTAATGATAGAAGATGTTCTGATTTGGCATATTTTGAATTCTTTGACTTTTGCTTAATTCTCATATGTTGAAATGCCTGCAGCATCGACCTTGGAGAAGATGATTTCTGGTTTCTTAATAAGCTCTGGTCGAGGTATTACTGCAATGACTAACTTTTTCATCAATATGTAATGAACATTATTAATGTTGAGCTAAAACCAATGATTTATCTTAACTGTTGCTCATATTTTACTTATGAAGTATCTGTCTAGTTGTTAATAAGATAAAGTTCCTTCATCTTCTAGTTTGTCTTTCATGAGTAGCAGAGGAATCATCCTTTTTGTTGCTAGTAGATGAATCAACCTTTTCAGTGCTTTGTCTGTTCAATAGTAAAAGCATGGATATCTCGTTTCTTCAGCAATTCATCTGTTGAGTGCTCTATTGTAAGTAACAGACAGAGTGTTAGACCGCAGACGGATTTTCTTCATTGCTTCATTTGATGGGTTGTCTATTATAAGTGATAGACTAAGCTTCAAGGCATAGATGAATTTTCTTCATGGCTTTGTCCATTGAGTTTATCTTTGAAGAGAGAAAACTCTGTTGCTCTACCAGATGAACTTTTTACTCTACCATACGATTCTTATTTCTTCGCTTTGACTATTGATAGTAGGTGATCATTAGCTTAACTATGATAGATGAAGTCTTGCATCTATCATACGATCCTTACTTCTCCACTTTGTCTGTTGATAGCAGATGATCATTGGCTCACTTATGATAGACAAAGTCTTTGCTTTGCCACATGATCCTTTCATTGCTCCGCTGGAAGATCTTCACTCCTTTTCTATTTGCATCAGATGAACATTGGCTTAACTGTAGCTTGCTTGTGATAGATGAAGTCTATTGTATGCATACTATTTTGCATTTGTCAGTTATAATCTTCCACTTTAATAGACAAATGGAAACAGCTAAATCCTTTTCATTCATGCTTTATCTATTTGTGATACTTCATCTTTTGCTTCTTTGTTTGCCCAAACCTTGTCGCCATGGAATATGTTTTTTGTATTCATTTTTCTTAAGACTTGCAACTTGATTCTGCATGCTAAAATCTTCGCAACAGTCATTAGTATATAATCTTTAATCAAGTTTTGTTTGTCAATGAAACCATGCATTTATATCTACAACCTTTGCTTGACATGATCATGCTTGCTTATGCTAAATTATTGAAGGAACTAAACATAAGGAAGGTTAAGTATGAACCACATGAGAAAGTTCTAGTTTTAGAAGTAGCCAATGCAGTCTTGCAAACAAACCTTCCCCCAAAACTTAAAGACCCGGGTAGTTTTAGTATCTCAATCACTATTGGAGGGACAAATAAGGTAAAGGCAATGCTAGAATTAGGTGTAAGCATTAATTTGATGCCTTATTCAATTTATTTATAACTTGAATTGGGAGAATTGAAACCTACTACAATGTCTTTACAACTTGCAGATAGATCAATAAAATATCCTAGAGGCATTGTAGAGGATATTGTTGTGCAGATTGATGAGCTAATTATTCTTGTAGATTTTGTTATGCTTGACATGGAGAGGCAAATATTGTAGAAAGAGAAGTGTCCATTCTTCTAGGATACCCATTCATGGCAACAACCAAGACAATCATTGATATGCAATTAAAAGTTGAAAATGACTGTCGTGGATGAAACTATGAAATTTTTTATTTATAATTCTTTATCATCACCTTCAAATCCTAGTGGTTGTTTTCAAGTTGATGAATTGGATCACTTGTTTAAACTTGTCTTGAGACTGGATTCAAATAATGCTTCTAGTTTAGAAAGCTTGAAATATAGAAAGATATGCTTGAAATATGCATACTCTATTTGGATATCATTTACACAAGCATATACATCTTGATATACGTCAAGATATATTTTTAAATGAAAAAGAATGAGGGCTAAGATGAGTTTATAAAAACAAATCATGATTCAAATTGCATATCCATGCTTTATAACTTATGCAAACTTCATGTGAATAATTATATTATGATTTATAATGAAAAATATGATAACAAATGTCAAGCTAACAATGTGGCAAAAGTGCAAAAATTTCAAGCGCAGGTTTGCTACTACAATAATTTTGTTACAGTACAATTGCTATAGTAAAATGCTGTGGTACTACTACAATGCCAAATGAAGTGGAAGACGAAGTTTGTCTAAGATGAAGTGGAAGACAAAATTCCTCTAAGATGATGTTTGTCTAAAATAAAGCTTCACACGAATTAGTAGATGAAGTAACAGATGAAGTGGAAGATAAAGTTCAAATTAGCAGACAAGGTAACAGACAAATTTCTACAATAACCTAATATAGTACCAATAGACAAACTAATTCATCTGATACTTACTTCAGAGAAATTATCAGACAAAGCAGTGTTACAATGATCTGCTAGAGTAATGCTGCTATAGTAACTCTACCATAGTACCAATAGACAAACTTATTCATTTGATACTTACTTCAGAAAAATTAACAGACGAAGTGTTATAGTGATTTGCTATAGTGATTTACTATAGTAACTTACTACAGTGAAAATTCACTATTTTCAAATATAAAAAATTCAACACTTTGCAGCAGTTGTATATTACATTAATATTATTCCAAGTGGTTCACAACCTTTCTGGATTATAAAAATAGATAATCCATTGAAGGAGAATGAAATAATTGGAGGTTTTAAGTGCTAAACAAGAATCAAACATCAAGAACCCATTCAAATTTCCAAGTACAAGATTGCAAATATTTACTCTAACAGTCTACCACATTTCAGAAAGTTTAAGTTATAGAGATTTCAAAATATGCTCAAAGATATCAATCTGAATACACTATTCGAAATCTCATACTATCCAAAAAATAGAGAAAAGGCAGTAGATGGAAGAAGAAGTTCAGACAGCAAAACACATTTGTCTAAAAATGAAGAAGCCTAAATTTGTCTAGAATCAACTATGGATAAAGTAGGAGATGAAGGGACTCTATCCAGCTGGAAATAGATTTTATCTAATATTAACTTTAAATAAATGCAATAAAGCACCGGTCAAAGTGAGTGGCTAAGTTTCTCATAATTTATTATCTTCTTTCCAAAATCATGAATCAAGTCAGAGCTGCAACATCTCCTTATTCATTAGTTGCCTAAACCATCTATTCACCTTCTTCTATGTCAAGGTTGGCACTGCAAAATAGCTCTAAGCATATGGTAACTAATTAGAAGACGATGTTTTCAAATAAGAGATTATCAAAACAGTGTTCTACATTGATTTCCTACTCATCTACATGCATCTCTACATTCAATGAAGGTCATCTTTCTCCAATGGTTAAGTTTTCAAGAGAGCTATTTAAGGAGAAGAGTTGGGACAATTCAAAGGTGGTGAAGGAATACTTTATAAGTGAGTTTAATCTTATGCAAATCCTTCCATTCATGGCCAAGAGCTTAAATTGTCATATATCTTTTATGAGCTTCAATTTGCATATTTTTTTGGCCATTAGTTTACATTATGGGCAGATTTTCGTATTACACAAAGCTATAAAAAGATCATATCTTCCCCTATGCTTGAGAGAAATACTATATAAAAGTGTATAAGTTTTTTGGTAAACTTGAATCTAGAAAGTTATTGGTGATCTCTAGAAAACCATTGAGTTTGCTAGTGATTTTAGAAACTAGTGAGTTTCCTAGTGAGATTGTGAAAACTAGAAAAGTGCTAGGAGCGCTTTGTTTACCCCCCTAGAGTCGGAATCCAAAAGAATATTAGAAACACCGTTTATGCTCCCTAGAGCTGGAATCTTAAAGAAGTGTTGGGAGCACTTTTGTATTTCCATTATATGAGATATATTGGAACCCAAGGCATAATGAGTGTGTGCTCTTGGAAGAGTGGATATAAGGATGGAGTTTCTAAATTACTATAAAAATTGTGTTGTTTATGTGTGCTTGTTTATTTATTTTCTTGCACGTTAATGTTCTATTACTTAGTTTACATTGCACAACACACAAGGATGAAAAGAGGGAAAGTAATCTTGTAGGGGACAACCAAGAAATTTTTATAAACCCAATTCACTCCTCCCCTCTTGGTTATAGCCATCCTATGGGCAACAAGTGGTATCAGAGCGGGCTACATAACTAATTATAGAGATCTGCATGGCTAACCCAATACTATCATTCTCTATATTTTGCGAAGGATACTCCACCTTCGAAATTCCATATTATAATGGATCCGATTATCCACAATGGAAGAGGAGGCTAGAAATACATCTTATGGCCAATAACATCAAATCATGGAAAACTATCTTTATTGGCCTAAATGAGGATGAAGAGAGAGCAAGGCAAGAAAATGTCAAAGTTATGAATGCCCTGCTATATGCTCTCTACCTTACTATTTGTAACTTTCTCTTAACCTGTAAAAGTGTAAGAGAACTATTGAATAGGTTACAAACAATTTATGAGGGGTGATGAGAATGCAAAATGTCATATTTTATTTTTCTAATACTTCATCTTTTGCACCTATTTGATTCCTAAATATAC
>JAYJMB010037101.1:0-27163 GCA_036873735.1 Pouteria campechiana | reverse complement strand
GTATTCTTTTTCTGCCAGTATTTTTATTTAATCTTATGCTTTTCTTTCTTTGGTTGTCATGTGTTTTAACTGTTTTGGGGTTCTGTTGATTCAATTGGTACTCGCAATAATTAGGTTGGTTGCTCCATTTTTATGCTACGAACTTGATAATTTTTATCAGTTTCTGGATTAATAGGACACATGCAGTGGGGATGTAGCTTGATAATTTTTATCAGTTTCTGGATTAATAGGACACGTGCAGTGGGGATTTAGCAGAAGTCACGTCTCCAAGATGGGAAAGCAACTGGATTGGGTGAGGCTATTTGAGTCATCCCTTCCTTCGGATTCATCGACAAGGAGTCATTCAGCAGTGATTGGAAACGGGAAAGGATAAAAACTAATTTTCTGCTACTGTAGATTCTCTCTGACAAGATTTTCTTCTATCGTAGCTAGCTAGCGAGAAAGGCTTGCATTCTCTTCTTTGGGTGAGATGAATTTGTTAGATATGTTGTTTGTGCTGTAAATATGTCACTGGGCTTCTGGTCTTTCCTTCTCTCATCATCATTTCTGCTCACCGGAAACTTCTCACGCTGTATACTTTTTGTTCAGATGGAAGTTCTGTGCACCTTTTTTTTTTTCAAACGACCGTTCAATGATACCGATTCGTCTTTTCACAGGATTAAACCGGATCTGGATTTAGTCTAGCTAGTCCGTTTTGAACAACATTTGCCCATGTTGGCGCTTCACTGATGTCTCAGTTGAGACCATTTATAATTAAAGATTTTTGTAGGTTTATGAGGTGGGCTCAAATGAAATCCTCACGTGGCCCTTTTGGCTAGAGCTTGCCCAAGCAATTTGACGAATGGACTATCTTCTTTAATGCTGACTATTTAACCGTGCTACTTTAAATCAGTTCAATCAGACTTTCAAGCAGGTTAAACTATATAAAAGTTGTATCGAATCATGTGTAACATATAAAATTTACTTAGATTAATAACAGATATTAAAATGTTAAAATTAGACTTCAAGCATTCGGTTCAGTTGGACTAGTTAAACTATTCGGTCTATTTCAACTCTAGACATTGATGGAAGGTAGGGATTTATGCGTACGAATTGACCTACGAAGTTCTTGATTTTATAATTTTTTCTCTTGTAATGTTAGAATTTGCATATTTTTATTCTCAAGTTACAAATAATTAGCAAAATGATCAGTGTCATCGTGTCCTGGCGCAAATACGACCCCCAAAAAAGACAAAATTCCATGGGTGGCATGAGCCTCAAGCGCTCCTATGAAAACCCTTTTCTAAGATTGATTGAGGCAGCAATTTTATCGTGCGTGCGTGTTTTTAAATTAATAGTTTTCTTTAGAAATGGAATAAAGATTGATGATTCTTGAAAGTAGAGCTCTGTTTGTTACTCGTCTGTAACTTTGGTGGTAAATATTTAATTTAAAATTTGAAGATAAAAGCAAAAGCATCCTGCAAAATACACAGCTTTTACTTTTAAGTTACATCTTTTAATTTGCCTTGTACTACACTAATATTGATAAATTTAAAAAATCTTAAATTAGAAAACCAGAAGAATAGTGATCCGGACTGGCGAAGGTCTTCTTCCTGGCTAGACTGGCTGACCCTACGGTGGTGAGATCAGGTTTTGATAGTATTGAGATTGACAGGCAGTTCAAGGACGGAATCCGGGCAAGTTGATAATATGTATATGATTTTCATCAATTTCATGGCAATCGCAACAATTGAAAAAACGAAACGGCAAGATAAGACGTGCATGCAACGCCTTCGCCTCTGACATTGTGAATATTCCTGCGTCTTGGCGCATCACATATTCTTCCAGGGGTGCTGTTACCCCATCGGCTGCTTGGAACGGGGATGCTCGCCCATTATTGGTTAGATGCATGCACAGAGTGGATTAATTAACCAGTCATATTGCTTGTTCAATTAAACTGATTCACATCCAATTTAGAGATTCGACAAGAGTTGCCATCGATGAATTCAAGGAATTTTTTGCCACTCGAGACATTGACGTAAAAGTGGATCCTTTATAAAAGGTATAAGAGATTAAATACGTAAGAGTTTTTTAAATATATACTAATGTGAAAAAGTACAATTGATAAGGATAATTAAAGATATTTAAATGTCATATCAAATAAAATGTTTATAAAAAAAATTCTTTTTGCATTTTGAATAAATAGTTAATCATCCAGGATGATTCATTAGCAGCGTGGTTGGTTGCGCAAAAAAGAGTGTATTTGGGGGCATAGTGTCGTGGAGAGTACACTTTTAAAGAATAAAATAACATGATGCGTAGAGTTTAGCTGAGTATCTATTAAAAAAGTAGATGAACAATTAAAAAGATAAAAGTAAATGATTACAAAAGAATATTTAAGGATAAATAATTAAAACTATAAGAATAATTATCGAAAAATTATGGTAATTGCATGAAACTCGTGCACCGCCACGGTTCGCTGGTCTCCTTCGAGGGCCCACTTGCAACCGGCAATAACTGGTGAGTGCATGAAAGAGACGTAGGTTACCGGACGTATCCGGTGGAGGAGAAAGCAACCTATAAAAGCCTAACATAAAGCGCTTTTCCCGCATTTCTTTCTTCCGTATTCCCTTCCCTTGTCTCGGTTCGTCGATCGCGCCTTCCATTTTCTACGGGCTTGGTTGAGTCGCTTCTCGCGTTTTTGCTCCATTTTGAAGATATTCAGAATTCGCCTTGCTGGAATTTGTGAATTACAAGGGGTCTTTCCTTCTTTTGCATTGTCATTTCAAAGATCAGAGATTTCTTTGTTGATTTGCGCGAGTTTGGGATCCTGATATCGCCTTTGCTAAAATCCGTGAAAGATTGAAAGCCGAAGTCTTTTGGCGAAGAATGAGGAAGATCAGGGACTCCCCGTTTTGCACTTATTTCGAGGGATTTCGTACAGGTTTTGTGCTGAATTGCTAAAGATTTGAAAATTTCCGTGCTACGTCGAATCTTTCCGCAGATCAGAGGCCGATTTGTCGATTTCACTGCCTAGGGTTTCGACTTATATATCGCAGAGGATCGTTGGTTTTCCTTCATTGTCAGAATGAAAATTGAAGTTGGACGATCCCTTTACCCCATGTTAGTTGATAGATTCGTAATGTCTGTGGCTGAAAAAGACAGAAGTTTGGATTTTTTCGTCAATCGAGAAAGGCTTGCATAGAACATATGCTTTTGCTCATCTTGGACTGCTTGTTGAGGTGTCGTTTTGTGAAACTGAAACATCAGGCAATTCTAAGATCTTACATTTTCAGATATATGAGTTACCCTTTTGTGGAAGATCGGAAAGGATTCTTCAAGGTTTTCTGCCTTGTCGCCAATCATTCTAGAACTTTAAAAAGCTTCTCTCGCAACCGTTTTCCGAATTTTTTTGTAATTTTTGAAGAGTTTTAATCTTTTTGTTAGTTAGCTCTGCGATCTGGCCATCGAAGAGTTCATGTTTATTTAAGACATAGCACATTTGTAATGTGATGGGAGATCGAGATCTAAAATTCTACTCAAAACAAGTTGCTAAGTTTGGAGGCCTTCCTTCGACTTAAATCGATTGACTATTCCTCGCAAGGGCAGAAGCTTCTATATCGTGGATTTTTCTTCTTTTCTTGTTGAATTGGAGGTTAGTAGTTCTGGCATTGAGATCACGATGGGCGTTGATTACTATGATATCTTGGAGGTAAGCAGAAGTGCAACGGATGAGGATCTCAAGAAATCATACAGAAAACTTGCCATGAAATGGCATCCGGATAAGAATCCACTCAATAAGAAACAAGCAGAGGCCAAATTTAAGGAGATCTCTGAAGCTTATGAAGTAAGTCTTAGATCAATAACTATCTCATTATATTTTTTTCCCTTTGCAATTTGGATGATGTTTTAGGACTTTTGACGTGATAGAACACTTAGCTTCATCATCATTGTCGTTGCCTTCTTCTTTTGCTCCTCTGATTTTTTTCCCCACGTTCTGGATGGACTTTAATTCAGGTTTATTTCATTGATTCGAGTAGAGTATTTTGTAATATTGATAGCTTTGTTGACAAACAGACTTCAAAAAGGCTGCAAGGCTCTCTTATGCTTCATGCCAGCTTTAAAAGTAAATTGTAAAAGATGTTTGAAATCGCTCTTCTTTCAAAACTTTAGTTATTGGGATTTACCGTTGCCAAATGCCAACAGCCCTGTCAAGTTTGCTAGAAAAGAATCCAGACAACTAGGATGGGGAAAGGGGAATAAGTTAATTTGTAATGTCAGTGTGTTAAGTTCTCTCACATGCAATGAGAGATAGACCATTAGATGACACTTTTCAAAAGCTATGAGGCAGGTAATTGCTCATATCGTTTTTGCCATTTTTCGACATGGATCTTGAGAACTTGAGCTTCAGGTAGATAATTATTCTCATCCTTACTCACATGCTTGCTCTAGGAGTTTAAGACCTTGTTAAATTTTGAACCATGTGATTGTGAATGGTTTCTTCTGATCATTTGAATTTGTGTTTCTTACTTCATATATGTAAGGATGATGCTAAAACAGAAAGAATGAATCAAAGAAAATAATGTCCTAACCAAAAATTTTGGGAATTGTGGCCCAATGTTTCCTAACACATTTGTTTTGCAGGTCTTGAGCGATCCACAGAAAAGACAAGTTTATGATCAATATGGAGAGGAAGGGTTGAAGGGTGTTCCTCCTTCTGGTGCTGGTGGAGGCAGTTATGCAAATGGCAGTACAGGTGGCTCAAACAATTACTTCAATCCTCGTAATGCAGAGGATATCTTTGCTGAATTCTTTGGTAGCAGCCCCTTTAGCTTTAGCAGTATGGGCCGTGCAAGATCTGTGAGGCATCAGCCAGATGGTGGTGTATTTGGGGGATTTGGCGGGGCAGAGAATGCCTTTCGATCTTACACTGAAGGAGTTGGAGCAGGTGCAGCAACTACCCCACGGAAACCACCACCTGTTGAGACCAAGCTACCATGCAGCCTTGAGGAACTCTACAGTGGGTCCACCAGGAAAATGAAGATATCAAGAAATGTTCTTGATGCTAATGGGTATGCAATTTCCTTGCTTGAGCTTCATCTGTTTATCAGATTGCAAAAGCTTTGATAATATATTCGTAATTGATCAAAAAATACACTGCATCATATCTTGAGAAGACTAAGTCATGTGCCGTGACAGTCAAAAGGCATTCTTTGGCCTCCACATGGATTGCATTTTTCCATGTATTAAGTTGACTTCTCTCAGAAGAATTATGGTTTCTGATGCCTAGATATCCATCAATTTATTCTATGTCTATTGAAGATGAAGGAATTGGTACTGCATCCTTCTGGAAAAAAACAAAAAGAAAAACAAGAAAAAAAAAAAAAGAGGTTCCATGTAACCCAATCCATAATTTTTGACAGCAAATTGGTCTTATTTCTATGTTGTTGCTATTTTGCTACATTCTTTTATAGTAGTGGTCATTTCTAGCACCCTGGTTAAGGGCTGGAAACAGTCCAAATAGGAGATTTTTTGCTGGCCGCGTATTTATAGACCTACTTGGGAGAAACCTTTTTTGGATGTAGTCCTTTTAAGTCTGGCTTTTGATTGAAAGGACCTATCTCAAAGTGTTCATACTTATCCTAGACTCCTTTGCATGCTGCAGTCCATGGTTTCTTCTAATCATTCTACTATTAAGTTATTGGCTGCCACTTTGCTTTCTATTTCCATCTTCACCATTGTTGAATATTTTCCATTTTTTTTTGATCTGATTCAAAGTGGTTTTCTAAGACTGGGAAACATACGACATGACATCGTGTATTAGCTGCCATGTGCAACCTTGTCTTTGTTGCTGTCTTACATGTTCAGCATGTGTAGGAGGAATTTAAGCTTAAAAAAGGCATTCCACTCTATGGTGAAACTGGTGCAAAATCAAATGTCAATGAGATGGACATGACACAATCAATATCAATGGAGAGTTAGTTGAGTGCTTGATGGCATTGGTAAGAGTAAGACCATGGGTCACATTCACACTAGTCCACACTTCCCAAATCACTGCAAATTGTGTAATGTGGCCTGATTGTAATCCACAGGAGTTCTGATTTCCATAATAGGACCAAATCCTTTCTTCAATCCCTGTAATCTGAGCTGTCATAGAAGGTGCTGCTGCCACCAATTGCCTTATGTTGATTGCCATTTGGAGAAAAACCATGAATTGATCTTTACTAACCCTTCTTTCTTCCTTTTTTGCCTCAATTTCAAATGGAAATCCGAATAACAGAAGGTTAGGCCCAGAGACGGAGATCCTAACCATTGAGGTGAAGCCTGGTTGGAAGAAAGGGACAAAGATCACATTCCCAGACAAGGGGAATGAACAGGTGAACCAGCTTCCTGCAGACCTTGTGTTTATCATTGATGAGAAGCCTCATGGTGTCTACAAGAGGGATGGCAATGACCTTATCATGAGCCACAAGATTACACTGGCTGAGGCACTTGGTGGGACTTCTGTCAATGTGACAACTCTTGATGGGCGAAGTCTGACAGTCCCAGTGACTGACATTGTGAGCCCTGGATACGAGCTTGTTGTTCAAAAGGAAGGGATGCCCATTGCAAAGGAACCTGGGAAGAGGGGGAACCTACTTATTAAGTTTGAAGTGAAGTTCCCAACAAGATTGACACCTGAGCAGCAAACAGGGATCAAGCGTGCCTTGGGTGGTTAAAGCGATGGCAACTATCATCCTGCAGTAGATGATGGTATATTACTGGCAGGTTTTATCAATGAACCACATCATTCACACTGTAACTTTTTCTTTTTGCTTTTGCTTTTGTTCTCTCCTGTTCTTGAAACTCTTGCTGTTTGACTCAGTCTCAATTTCACATCTTTTTTTATTGGATGCACACTGTAAAATTAATCCTTGAATTCATATACTGAAATCTCTCTAGCATCTGTGCCTTCAGACACCTTGTAACATATGAAGAGTTATGCAAGCACCTCAGTGTGACAAGACGACTACTTGGTGAATGTTAGTGGTTCTTTACCATTGTTTCTTTATATTTTTCCTTCTCCAATACTAATTCGCACATGGCAGGGCCAATCGCTTTCCACAGAGAGGATTACCATTCGAGACAACGCACAGACCAAAATTAGGTCTGTGTCATTCGAGACAACGCACAGACCAAAATTAGGTCTGTGTTATTCAGTTGCAACATCAGGTGTATACCTTCATTAATGCGAGTCCCACCACTCCTTGGAGCACCGAAACATTCGTTTTTATATGAAGGGCACGGCATGTTCTTCAAACACGTGATATAGCACTTCAGTATCTGTACCCTGAATATTTTGCTACCATAAACAGGCTAAGCAGAAAGGATCCCATCGTTGTCATCCAGGTCTGGGTTCCGGTCTCCTGCTGGTGACATGTTCGAAAAGAAATTGATGAACAGGAAAAGAAGCGTCTGATCATCTGAATTCAATTTGAATGTGGAATAGAGACCTTGATTGATTTATTTTTTTTCACAATGTCGCCCATTAGCCATGATCCACACGTGTGATGTGAATCATCAATTCATTGTTTTTCCTCATCCTGTCTGCTCTAGTTTTAGTTGGAAAAGATGAGAAAAAAGTGATGTGATGTAATTGAGGAAAATATTAGAAAAAAAAGAAAAAATGAAATATATAGTTTTTTTTGTATGAAAAGATAAAAAAAATTGTTCACCATGATAGTAGATATAAATTTTAGTTTTGACTTAACCAAAATACCAAATTAAATCCAAATAACTTCATCCGACCGATCGATCTCGCTCTCCTCGTTTAGCCGTGCCAATGCCAAAAATATAATTACGAATTTTCGGAGCAGAGCCATCCGCTGCGGTGGAAAGGTATATCAACGGTCGGGATTACTCGGGCAAAACACCCAATCACGAGAACTGAAGCCGCGAGCTACTTCGCAGCGGTGGTGCCACTCCGTAACTCTCTCTTCCTCTTCCTAGAATTTCCTGGCGGCAGAATCGGCTGCCTCGCTCATTAGCTGCTTGCTTCTCCCTCCTCGCATACGAGCTGAGGTAATTTCTAATTTCCCCCTTTTCTTTCTTTGTTTACTTTTCTTTTCTGTAAAAGATTCCAAAAACTGGTATGGCTAACGTGCTCAGCGAAGGAATCGTCTTAACCTGCGCCGCATACTTCTTCTGCTGTCTTCATTTCTTCATCGTAGAGGAAGGAACATGAACGATAACGACAGTTATCCACCGTCCCCCACCTTGGCTGTTATCAAAACCCTTTTGCCATCCCTGCATTACTCCTAAGAAGAGATTCGTTTCTCTGCCTGTTCGACTGCCCGTGATCTTGTGCTCCAAGCCAAGTTAAGCTGTGCGACTGACGTAGTCCGTTTCTTGTAATAACCCAATGTTTGCAGATCAGCAAAGTGCTATTTTTTGTCTATTTTGATGATGTTTATCTTCTTATGCTCTTTGGCTGAGTTGCATTTTGCTGGCTTGTATGACTTCTGCATTTATACGTGGTGTTGGATGAACTAATCCTATTCTCCACCCCTGCGAAGCATTTCCAAACCCCAGCCTGTCAGTTTACTGGATTAATTTGATTAAAGAAATATGCATTTTATTTGAGCCTATACATGGTTAAATTTTTATCAAATAAATTAGCGCTGGGAGTGTTGCTCTGGGAAGAAAGGAGGTTGTTTGATGTTGAAACTACAATTCCGTTTGGTTCTTCTTGAGGATTTTACACAATTGAAGGATTACAATGTAGATGCCAGTAGTTTTATTGCATCCGAGGAGCATGTACTAATCTTTTTCTGAGGACTTTGTTTCTTGACTAATTGTCGGCTAAATGGGATAAAAAAACATTTCTCTGATTTGAGTGTTTATTTCATTAATATATGCTTTAAAGAGCTCCATTTATCTGTTCCTTGAATTATGGTGATGTTGGGATTGGATCCATGTGTTATCCACTTCCCTTCTTTGTATGCTCCATGGGGTCTTTACTAAGTTATTCATATTGAAATTCCATTTAAAAAATAAATAAATTCACTTTTGTTTTCTTTTACTCCAATAATTAGTCTATCACTTATTTCACATTTTCAACTGCTATAATGCTTGAGAGTTGAGACAACATCCTGGCTGCAAGCATTTCATATTGCTGTTCATGAGAGCAATTCTTTTTTTTAAGTAATTTCAAGTTACAACGTGGTTTTGAACACTATTATCTGTATAAATAGGCTACTTGGTTACTAGAATTCTCCATTTATTCTATTTATGATTTTTTATTTAGATGTTAGTTTGGTAGGAAAAATATTAAGTCTTGTGGTTGCTGCCAGGGTTTCTCATGTCTTACATGGAATATCGGAATCTGATACTTCTGTTCTTTGCTATGTAAGCTGGAACTTTGTGTGGTCTCTGAAGCCTGCTGTACCATGTCAAAAAATAGTGAACCTAGCAATAGTAGTAATAAGGGTGGAAAGAGGAATCTTCCTTCCTCGATGCGCTCTAAAGACAGAGGGAACAAGGATGCTGGTAAGCCCACAGGAAGTTACAACCATGCTAAAGCATTGAGAGGTGATATGCACTAAGAAAAATGATTAAAAAAAAGAGGAATGAAAGATATTGGATGTCAGATGTGAACAGTCCCTTCATGCAGCCAATTCTCCAGGGTTCTGCCTGGGTCATTATCTACTGCTCCAGACCCACAGTGTGCAAGGCTGATGCCCCAGTTATATTCAGATTGGAAAATTTAATCCATTCATTAGCCGATGACTATTGCTCTCAAGAGTTAGATAGAGTCATGGTCAGAGAAAGCAAATGGAATGGCCAGTATCTTCAAATTCATAAGAATTTCCAAGCACCTGATATCTATAGTTAGGGTCACTTCTAGTTGGTGCATCAAGGAACTATTCATATGCTGTTGCTTTGGGAAATATGAGCCCATAATGCAGAAAAGTATCTGCCAGAAAGTGGAGCACTAGTGTGCTTGCTTTGGGATGTTGAATTTCTTCTGAAACATATAATTATGGTAAAAATGCTGCAGGCAATGGTGAATCTGCATCCATTAAAGGTGCTTTGGACTTTTCAAAGCTTCTGGTAATAGCAAACTTCTACTTTTCAGATGGTTTGGTACTCTTTTTATGTGGCTTTTCCCTACTTTATCCATCCTTTGTGCCTTTTAGGATGTCAACCATGACTTCTATTGCAATTCTTGTTTGGACAGGATGGGGTTGTTGTTGCATTGTCAGGATTTGTAAATCCTGAGCGTGGTATGCTGCGCTCACAGGCACTTGAAATGGGTGGTGAATACAGACCTGACTGGACCTCGGACTGTACTCTGCTTGTTTGTGCATTTCCAAATACTCCAAAGTTTAGACAAGTTGAGGCTAATGGAGGAACCATTGTTTCAAAGGTTGTTGCTACCTTGCCTTGTAGCTGTAGCACTACACTCAATGTTTTACCTGTTGATGTGTTATTCAGAAATCTCTAGTCCATCACATCCACTTTTTATTTGATTGCCTTTTCTCAAGGATGCTGTTTGGGATGGTTGGCACTCTTTTACCAGTTGAGAGGACTTAGATGTTTTGAACATTTTGAGTTCAAGCTATTTCATTCATGGGGAAGGTCATGAAACTCGTTGGATAGCTCGCACTTGGATTAGACATGACGGATTGGCCCTTAAAGAGTGGCTTGCTCTGGTCCATCTGTGCCATTTGATGTTCTATGATAACATCCACCTATGCTACTAGTGTGTACAATGCATGTGACAAATTGTTCAGAAAAGTATGGCAAAGTGGTACCCTTGCTGGTTGTGGTTATGTAATCATTCACCAGCTTGACATCTGCATTTGATGGTCAGGCTAAAGCTTCTTTATGCGTGGGATGGTGCAAGTAAGACTGTGGTCTTGAAGTGGTTTAATAACACTCTATATGCCTTTGATGGCTTTGGGTGTGGTCCCAAGGGAAAATGTTAACTGATCCTTAAAAAAGGCACAAATCAAACTAGTACTAACATGCACATATGTAACATTGTTTTGTGTTTTGTGTTTGCATGTGCATTAAAATTAAATATTTGACAATTTCAATTTTTCATTTAGGAATGGATATTGGAGTGTTATAACAGTAAGAAGCTGGTTGAGATTGAACCCCATCTCATGCATGCTGGAAAGCCATGGAGGAAAGAGAACAAATTCCATGTCGGTGCAAGAGGTGATCTAAATATTATTTCCAAGTGCTGAAGCAATTGCCACAAGGAGAAGCTGAGTGAATCTGCACAAGCATGCTCACAAGACATGCATATTTGAGATTGTATCCATTCATAACTGCAAATATATCCCAACCAAAGAATTAGGAATTAGGTTAATTCATTCATTGGTTGGGCCTAATGTGTGTTTTATAAAAGTCCTATTGGCATCTTTGCCTTCCCTTTCTTTTGTCTTTTAGAATTCATTTCTTTCTACATGCATACCCCAATCAATGGGAAGATTGACCTTATTTTTTGCTCATACTTGGCACTAGCATCTTGATTTGCCTTTACAGTTTCTCCCGGAATGATAACTGTATGACTGCTTAATTTTGTAAAGTCCTGATTCCACTAGTCTATCATTCCATGTTCTTAAGCATATTGACGCTTGCAGATGAGGAAAGTTCACAGCATCAGAAAGCCCACCAGCAAGAAGGGAAAAAGTATGATAAAAAGCAGTGGATATCTGCTAAATCTGGAGTAAGTCGAACAATTTTTTCATCCAAACGCTCATTATATTCATCTCAAAAATAATTCAAACACCTAGTTTAGTTACGTCTTCCTACATTCCATTTGCTTACTCCAGAACTCCCTCACTGTTAACCCACTACCTTCGGTAGTTTGGTTCTGCGAGCACTTAAAAACTGACAAAATTTTTACCAACAAACTACAACGAAACTATGGAATTATTTTTGTTTTCCCAGTATGGCAAATTCATCACAGCATCAGGGAAAAATAAATCTTGAACTGTGATTTACCATAAGGTCACAGTGGTCATCATCATCTATACTTTTTTTCTAGACTCACTTCTGGTTGGGATCAGTTGTTTGTATCTTGTTCTGTTGTTCCACTCTGTCATGGACTGTATCTTAGTTAAAATATAGGAATTGAAGTCTACCTCCATCCATATTTTTTCCGGATCTTCCTTTTGCATTTTAGATCCTTCAACTTGAACTGACCCATTCCTCTTGCCTTTCAGAGCCTTCAACTTGGGCACTTATTCCTTCTAATTCCTCCTGTTTTTGGTGTCATTTCATAATAGCAAAACCTTGTTAATTCCTTTTTAATAGCTGTTAGTGGACGCTTACATTCCCTGAATGTGCTCTCTTTTACTTTCTAACTCTTTTCGCTATTTGCTCATCTCAGCAATCTCATTTCATCTGTGTTTATCCTGTAAGAAACTTTTCATAGAGGTCTCAACATCCAGCCCATGCTTCTTGTATGTCTCTTATAAAATTTACCTTTCAATTTAGTCATTATCCAGTGGTCATGCAAACACTAGATGCACATCTTTACTTTACCTATTTTGAATTCCGTGAACTTGCACAGGGTAGCAGATCTGATGTGATTAGTCTTGTTCTGATGAAGATTGTTATTGCTTCTTGTCTCTCTCTTCCAGTGTTGAGGAGAATTCCATTTTCTTTTCTGATCTGTGTTTAATGTCCATTTCTTTTGATTGCTATGTATTCCCAATTTGATGGTATCCGTCATCAAGTATCATGCAGGGTGGAGCATCAAATTCCATCAGAGTACATCTTTCTCCTTCCAAATTGAAAGAGTGGGCAGTTAATGATTTGAGTAAAACTGTTTCATGGCTGGACAGTCAAGAAGAGAAAGTGAGTTCTTATTGTTCTGTTTATACTTTATAGTGATCTGAAGATTGGGGCTCTAGATTAATGCAGATGTCTTCCTCCCTCTGCATCTATTTGTCATTCTTGCTAATTATTAAGCTGCAACATATTTCTTTTAAATTAGTTGAGAAAACTTGTACTAGATTAAGCCAAATGTCGTTTAGCATAATTAGCAACCAAGAACCTAAGCTATGAAGAAGCAATAGTTGTGCTTTCAGTTTACATCAGTGCAATAAACAAATGCATATATGCCAGTTAACATGTTGGTTATTTTGTAAATACTGAGAACTGCAAAATTTGGATGGCTGGTTCTCCTAAACACTCACAGGCTCTCATTTTTATGATTTTGGGATGCCAGAACCGGCCATATTCTTGATGTGAAGCTACTTTTTTCTTTTCTGTCTTGATTTCTTTCTATCTTGAGAGGTCAGCATGAAGCTTCTCCCTTTCTTGAGAGGTAAATGTGAAGATCCTCCTTCTTCCTTTGTTTTGAACTACAGAAATATACTGCAAAGCAACAACACATATGATCAGTTATCTTGAAAATGCATTGGACCTAGTAAGTATTTCACCCCTTGTGAACATGGATATAAAATTTTGAATTACTGCATGAATCTTAGTCTGCTTGTCCAACTGTTCCGTGTCTTATGTGCTGACAATATTCTATTCCACTATATTTTAACTTGAAGGCATGGACCATTGCTTATGCATTTCTCTGTATTTCATCTATATCTCTATTGTGGCATGCATGGTTCCTCCTCTTGAGGTAAGCCTGCAGTATCTGGACTTGGTTGAGTTATTGATCTCTGCTTCTTATTTCACATTGACAGCCAGAGTCAAGTGAATTGAAGAAAATAGCTGCACAAGGTGTTATAACTTGTTTGGAAGATGCTATAGCTGCACTCAAGGAAAACCAGGTATGTTGTTCTTAATTTCTGAAGTTAAATTTGGCAAATGTACTTTTGCTTTAAATACTTGGTTTTTCATGAGAACGAGTAGGCAAAGCATGCGCTGGGGGTTCCTGTGATTTGTATTGTTTTGATTCACAGGAAGAGAGAGGTTGTAAACCCAAAGCTTGAGCAATTTGAAGGGAATACTAGGCGAATGATTTCAAACTAATCATTCTAAATTGAATAAATATCAAGTATTCAAGAATAATAGAATTAGAATTGAAGAGTTAGTCTCGATTTTTGACCATAATGCACCGCAAAATTATAGTTTCCAGTGTCTTGTGTTGATAAATGATCAGCCCAGAGAGCAGAGCGGATTTCGCATATAATTTAAGTTTGTTGCATTGTGCCACTATAATTTTTATGTGATTGTGGTATTAATTAAGTTGAAGGGGAAATGCTGTAGGATAAATATTAGGCCAGCCATGCTTTATGGGTGGAAAATGGGGATATCAATGAACAATCTATTCATAGAATGAGCTTTTTGAAATTCAAAAGTGAGGATGCTAACACAGATGCAAAAAGATGACAACAGATAAGAGTTTGAAACTAACACATGGCAGAAAATTTTAAGTGCAACACCAATAAGAAACAACATCATGCCGTGGAAAGTAAACTTAGATGATTTGGCTATGGGCTTTAGAGACCAAGGGTGTGTTTGGATAGTAGGAGATGGAAAGGGAAATGTAATGTAAGGGTGAATGATGTCAATTGCACATAGAGTGATGTCAGCTATAAAGTAAATAAAAATGAAATAGATAGGAGACAGCAATGAGAAATATATGTAATGACAAGCAAATAATAGGATTCTTAGGGGTTGGTGTGGTATGTGAATATCATGCCACTTTATGGTTTGTATGTCCATTGCATTTACCTTCCCACTTCATTTTACCCTGACACGCCTTTAGAGATTCATGATTAGGAATAAATTTATACAAGTTGAGGGTTATAAGGGGCATAGGGAAGCCTACAAAGTCTCAAGCATAGCAGTACAGAAAGACTTGAGGACAAGTGCTTCAACTAAGGACACAGACCACAAAACGTAGGATGGTGGAACATGATCCATGTAGCTGACCTTGGTTGGATGATGGTGATAGTTTATCATTTCAGCTGATTGGTATATCTATTAGTATGCCATGAATGCTTTTTTGCACAGTGCTTTGTTTCCCTGGAAATAGTTAAGATTTTATTAAAGCCGAAGAGCACACACAAGACAGGGAGGGTATAAGTTGAAACAGACAGTCACAAGAGAGAGCTGGAATCAAGTCTAACCAATCCTATCACATGCCATAAGTGCAGCCACTGCTAGGCCGCAACAGAAACAAAACCTGGATGAAGAGGATGTGATAAGAGAGGCACAAACAGACCCATAGTTGTAGTCTATTAGTGGGGATCAGCTAGACCATTTGCCTCTTCCTCCTCCTGGAGAGAGTATATGGGGAAAGAAGAACAAACAATGTACTTTGCGAGCTATCGAACTTACATTTCACTGCATGCTATTTCCTGATGGAATTTTAAGATGTACACAAAAGGTCTTGGATTTTAGCGCATACAGCTATTTGTGAATTTCTGATGACTGACCAAGTTTTCTATAGTTGTCTTCTTACCAAATTTAGGAAATACAAACTGCTGCTTTGTTGGCTGTTCTTTCATTTTGTTGTTTTTGAAGTGACAGAAAAACATCATCTCATCAACCTGTGGATGTTCAATATAGCAATATGGTTGAAGCAGTTAATACGGTTTAATCATTAAACCATTGGTTTGGATGTGGTCCTTTATGGATGGACCATTTATCATGAACAGCCATTGCTGATGATGCTAGCATTAAAATGGTGGCCAGAAAACCAATGTTTAAGAAAAGAAATACAATGATAGCCCAGATAGACTGAAAGAAGACCACATGTTTGGATGTATCTTCATGTCTAACAGATTGTTCCAGATGTTTGGATGTGTAGGATCTTCATGTCTGACAGATTGTTTCTTCATCAAGCATGGAGCCATGGCCACTTACCAAAGGGTTTATATTTTCCATCATGGAGACTTGTCAATAATGGGAAGCTGTGAATAAACAATTTGGATCACTGTGTTCAAACTGAAAATCTATTATTGAGTTGAGTATCACGTGATTTCTTCTCAATGAATAATGTGTGTCTGGAATTATAAGTTATTAACTGGTCAAAAAAAAAATAAAATGAATGTATGTGTAAGATTGATGCTTGTTATCTATGGCAGGCATCATGCCCTTAATTTTTCTAAGCTATGCTCAATTCAAGTTTACTTGATTGCCAGGCTTTTGTTTTCTCTAAATCACTTTCTACTTCATGAATTTATCTTTAGGATGTCCACCATGTGATGGAACAGTGGAGATTTGTTCCCCGTGTTGTTGAAGAGTTGTCAAAACTGGCAGAGGCTGGAAGTAGCACTGGTACACCCTCCAAAGAAGAGCTTTACAAGCAGGCTATCACCTGTAAACAGGTCTACCAGATAGAGTATGATAATGTAGATGCTGATCCCATAAAATGTAAGAAGCCCAAAACAAGTAAGGCTGACGACAATAAGCCAAAAATCACATCTGATGATGAGGAGTTTGGCAGTGATGAGACAATTGTAATGACAGAGGAGGAAATTGATCTTGCGTGCGGAGATCTGGCTTCTATGCATTGAGATGGTATGGAAATGTTTGAACACTTGAAACTTTTGACCACAACTGCACTTTATTTCTATAGATAATTCATCCTGCTTGCAAGAACATCCCACCAGTGAGTTGTTTATTGACGAGAAACCAAGCATCTGGTAGGGATTTGGGCCACTATTCTGCATGCACGAAATTAACCCATCCACCAGGAGCATGCTAGCAATCATCAGGTGACGCGCTCTGGAAAACAATGGACAATGCAGCCAATGTAGTCAAGAGGCTGTTAGGTGGTTCTTGTTGCTATCCCTTCTGGCCCCGCCTGATGATTGATGATTGAATCATCTTTTTATCACAGCATCCTATCATCATGGCAGCTTGACTCTGCTATTTGCAATGGATAGTGGCCCTCAGACACCACTAGTTGCATAGATTAGAAAGGTACAGCAAGTTGAATAGAAACATTCTCCTGTACAAAATATGTAACTTTCCAATGAGGAAACGAAGATAGAACCATGTTATGCTTTGTCTGTGAGGTCCTCAGATACAACCAGTCCAAATAGGTAAACAATGGGATCAACCACTTATTACTCGACTGCAGGCAGGAAAATTTTCTGCCATCAGCATTTTTGAGGGATGTGAGGAATGGCACCACTTCTGTGCTATTGGGCCTCATTCGATCTAATTTTTGTTTTATGTTAGATCTAGTAATCGTATTATCGATAAATACTTACTTATCGATGACCTGAAAAAATGATATTATTATTTTTATCGGATATATTATTGTTTTTTCCAGGTACTTTATCTGTAAAACAAAAAAAAATAGAAAAATAAAGAAAAATTAAAAAAATTTCAGTGAAACTTTGTAATAAAATATGATAAATATAAACACACACAATTTGGTTAAAAAATTGGATTAAAAAGCTATCATTACATGAATAATGAATGTATGCATGAGAAATGCATATAGGTTGACAGAAAAAATATAAATCTTAGTAAGAAAATTTATTTGAAAAATAATAATTTAAAAATCTATGATAAACAAAAAATTATCATAGATATTTTTCTGGTTATATTTATAATGTTATGATACTACCTTTCAATTAATACAACATGTATAAATTTATTTTTTTATTTATTTAATAAAAAATATAATTAATATTAAAATTTAAAAAATAAAAAATCTGTTTACATATGTTCAATAAAAAATATTGCTTAAAATAGCTAGGTCTAGAGCTTTTATTATGATTCAAAGATTCGAAACATTGTTTTAGCATTTTAGGGTTTTCTCGAAAAATTTGTAATTTTTCAAAAATATTTTTTTTTGGAAATCACTTGATTCAATAGATCTAATATCTAATCTGTGTTTTCATGCACAAACATTAATTAATTTGGGAAGAATCAAACGATTTGGGAATTTTTCTCAAATCTCGTGCTCTTCCCTAAACTGCCCAGATTTAACAGATTTAGGCGTGCAAATCTTGTTAAATCAACACTTTAATGCATAAAATATTGTAAATATGTGATTTCGAACCAAAAAAATAACAAAAAAAGGTAGAAAATTCATCTTTCATACTTTCACAGTCCTTAGGATGTCCAAATAGAAAATTTGAATTTAGATCTTAAAAATGTAGTTTTCGGACACTTAATCACAAATGGAGTTTTCTATTTTGCTCATATATGATGAGATTGAGCATTTAGAAGAGAGAAAACGAGGTTTGGGTATGTTTTTGGGCTTCATAGCATCCGGAGTTTACAACTTTGGGTCGACAATATCGATATATCAATTGATATTATCGATTTGCAATTTATCTTGAATTTATCGATAAATTATCGATATTATCGATAAAAATGGGAAAACAATGATATTTTTGTTTTAAATGAGTTTTTTATTGTTATGGATTAAGAACGATATTATCAACAATATTATCATTAATAATATCGATAATTAGTTCACTGGTTGGACAACCAGATTCAGAACTTTCTTCATTTATGCCTTACTGGATTTCCTGTGATCCTTTACCTGATATTTTTGTCTTTATTTTATTGATACAGATTGGTGCCTTTTGATGCTGGTTCGATGACATGAAGCAGGTTTGGTTGCGTGGCTGCAAAGTGGTCAAAAGCAGCTGTAATAGTCTACCTCACTTTCCAGCAATGAAAGAAATTTACAAACCTTGATTGGAAAGAAATAGAAGATCCTTAACGCTTTCTAACCATGTGGTATATAAATGCATAACCTTACAAGTGAGTGTGAAAAATCGTTCTCTTTTTGTACAAACTACGTTTAGCATGGAAAAATCTGAGTGTCGTGGACGGTTTTTCTATGCTGCGCTTCTTGCGGGATTGTTTTCGGTTGTTACTGTTGGAGAATAGAATTTTGTTAGCAATGTCTTCTCATTTCATTCCTTGTTGCTTATTCTTTATCATTGACGCTTCATGTGAGAAAAGAGGTTAGCGGAGAGAATCATCGCATGCGGTGTTTCTTTTACTGTGCTTTATTTTGCACCGGCATCGGACACTTCTGGTATCGGTTTCTGCGCTATGATAAAAGTTCACATGAGTGATTGGCTTGACCGCTATAGTCTTTCAGATCCTGGCTTTTCTGTCGAAACCAATCATCCGATCCTGTGGCATGTGAAAGACGTGTAAAATGGAAGAAGATGGTGGTGTTAACGGAAAGTGATGTCTCTTTGAGCCAGCCAGTCAGGGCATGCCACAAGTCGGTCAGTCGGACTGTTTTCTTTTGAGGTCGCGCATGCGATGCCACGTCTAAAATTTCCGAGCGCATGAATATCAGTGCATTAAATAGCTATGTCACCAATCGAATGCCCTTGCTGCATGAGGACGGATGCCCCAGATTGCCACGTGCATGCGCTCCCAGCAGCGTCCTCCGTAGCTGTTCATCAAGGATTTGAGCACGCGTGACATGGCTACTTACGCTTGAATATATATATATATATATATATATATATATATATATTTATAGCCTCCATGGCAAGGTGCAATCCTCGAGTTTCTGCAAATTTTAATAAAATTCGAGTTATGAACTCCTAAGATTACTTGAATTATATTTTTGAATATGATTTTTATTATCTAGATTAAATAAATAATGCTAAGTACAATAACTTGCTTGTTGTAAAAATTTAAGAGGTTAAAATTTGCAAAGAAGGTCGTATTAGAATATCTCGTACGTATATAGAGAGAGAAGAAGTGAAATAAGCGAACTAGTAAATCTTTTCCATTTGGGCCTGGTCTTAATAATTCTATAAAATTCAACCATATTATTATTATTATTATTATTATTATTATTATTATTATTATCATCATCATCATCATCTATAGCTAAGGCCTCAAAGTTCATCTCAATCTAAGGCTAGGTTGATTATAAAATTAAAATCAACTTGAGAATAAATTTCAACCCATGGAAATTAATTGATCATTTAGAGAGGACCATGTACCTTTAATTAACATCCAATCCTTTTAAAGTATTTATTCCATCTATTATATTGTTTGTATAAAATTTTATAACATTTCAATACTCAAGTAAATAAATCTTAGTGAATTTCAAATTTTATACATATTTTCATATCTTTTTAAATGATGTAACTCATGCGAGATTCCAATCAAACTAATTTTTAATATTTTTAATAAATATATAATACTAAATATGATAATCAAGATAAAAATTATAAAATCATTAATATAAGAATAAAATATAAAGGATATACTAATTCACTTTGGTAGTACATGTGCTACCGAAGTTTTCTCATATAATATAAATATATGCGTGTGTATATCCCCCCAAAGTAAATTAGTATATTGTTTCCATTTTAGCCTCATATTAGTGATTTTATAAAATTTAATTCAATCATTAATCTTATTATCATCTATATAGCCAAGGTTTTAAAAATTATCTTAATCAAAAGTTCACATCGATTATAAAATTAAAAATAATTTAAGAATAAATTTCAATCTATTGAAATTGTTTGATCATTTAAAAGGAACCACGTACTTTTAATTAAACATGTATATCTTGTACTTGGTTGCCCTCTTAAAATTTTGTATATTAGTGTGTTTGATTATCTTACTATTGTGGATGGGCCTATATTATTTTTATTTAGAAAATAATCTACACAAAATAAGCCAATGTGATGTCCTTCACAGATGTTAATTTGGGACCTTTGTAAATTAGATTTTTTAAATTAGGGATGTCACCAACTAGCATAATTACATTTTGAGATTGCAGTTTAAATCGTCAAAATTGGAAATTCATGCGCATTAAACTTCGCAATAAGAGAAAATTGCAAGTTGTAAGCTTTAACTAATTAAAAGTTCAGCAAACTGTTAAATGTATGGGTTTAAACTGCAATTAAAAAATTATTATCCTAATTTATAATATTGTAATAGTTAAATGGTCTAATCTACAAAAATCTGCATTAAATGTTTTATGATCAACTCACCCTTCTCACCTGAACGGACAGCATGTCCACGGTAATTGAACCATCGGCTGTTCAGATCTCAAGTACTTTTTAGGGAGTCGGCTGGCAAAGAGTTTTTTTTCTTTTTTTCTTTTAATTAGAGAGTAAAAAAACAGAAATAGACGATGAAAAGGCTGGAATTCATTTTATAATGCCTTTTTGGTTACATTTATAACGAATGCAGAATAAAAAGAAGAGGTAATAAGGAGTAAAACCTCTCTGCCCACCAAACTAAACAGAGCCTAATAAGCACTAAGCAGTAGGGAAATTTTCTTACTTCGACGTGCTTTCCAAGCAATGGCGACAATAGTACGTGCAAAATCGTTGATTGACGATAGGCTTTGAGCCGAAATTAAAATTCGTCCATTTGCAGTGCAGAATCTCCCAACCAGAGAAACATAAACCCCCCTTTTCTCAAATGTTGATGCGATTACAGACTCCCCGTTGCAAGACCAGGTGTCTTTATTCCTGGAATTTCTCTTTTTTTTTTTTTATTTATTCCCTCCCATATTGTAACTTGGCCCACAGAACCATCGGTTCAGATTCTGTACACGTGCTTTCTTCCCTCACACGTGCTACAACGCCGCTGCTCGACACTTCCTCGCGCGAGTCACCGACAGATTCCAAGCCCTTGTATCCCGCAGCAGGTCTTCTGCTCGTTCACTTGCTCAAGGTAGGGTTGCGAAACTGCAGCAGATAAAACTCCCACCAGACCTCTTCTTCGCCTCCTGTTGCTTCCTGCTTGCCTCCGCCCTCACCTGCGCACCTCTCCTCTCTCTCCGCGAGAAGATTCCAACGAAGGAGCGGAAATGGGGGCGTCTCTCCCTCCCAAAGAAGCCAATCTCTTCAAGCTCATCGTCGTAAGCTCTCAATCTGAAAAATCATATTCTCGTCCCTGATTGTCTTTATCTCATATGGACCATCCGATTGATATTCAATTTCATCAGTTTTGTCCTTGTTTTGCAATTTTCAGCTTTTTTTTTTTAACCTTCACGTATTGTGTATTTCCAATGTATTCTAGAAATTTGATCTTTTGCATGTTTAGTTGGATTCGATACGCGGGGAAGTGTAATTTTTTTAATTGGAGGACGGTGTAGGAAGCTTGGGTGATAAGAATCATTGTGTACTGGCTCGTTGTGTGCATTTTGATACGCGCATTCGGAGATTTTGGGTTTGAAACTCTCTCTTTTGTTCCTGGATTTTGCATTACAGCTTCGGGATATAATGTGCACAGCGGACTTGATGCTATCTGATTGTGTGGGATTTGAGTGCAATTGTTCAGTTGCTTGTCAAACGAACGACATGCAGTTGTTGAAATTTCCACTCTAATGTGTTGGAATGTGCAGCACCTGACGCACCGGAATGGGCCATTTCCTGATGTTTTCTATTTGTGAAGCAGGCAATGTTTGTTTGTTTTTAAATGTGAAGAAGGAAATGTTCACTTGTTTTCAACTTCCCCTTTTTTCATCTAGAATGTGAATTCTTCTGCCGGCCATTATCTTCTGTTAACGCATGTGAAGCATTTTATGGAGGGACTGTAATATTTTTCCAATAGACATTCTCGTGCGAGACTTCAGTAGAACAAATGCATTACAAGTTTTTGACAGTGGTTATATTGCTTCAACATAGTTGTGAATTTCTATAGTTATCAGTATCCAGAAGTAAAAACTTATTTATTTATAATGCTTATGCACTCTTCTCCTTGCAGAAATCATATGAGACTAAACAATACAAAAAGGGGTTAAAAGCTGCAGATGCTATATTGAAGAAGTTTCCAGATCATGGAGGTATGTGTTGCTTTGCTTCAACAAGAGTTTGAACCTATGTGATGCCTTTGACCCACTTTTTGTACCCATGGAGTTCTTGCAGTGTTTGTGGAGATATGCATTTTATTTTATACTAGAGTTATATTAATTTAGTTCTGTTGATCTGTTTTTCAGTGACACTTTATTCTTGTTATAGTTTTAGTTCTAATATTTTTTGATTATCTGAACATGGATCTCTTTTCATTTCAAGATTCACACTGAACATTATACCCAAATATGTTGTGGTTATGTTTTCCCATCAGTAACAGTGCTTCCACTAATCGATATTAATATTCTGCTTTATTAATCATCTGGTTCATGTGGCTGTTTCCATTCCTTGAAGGGACCTGTGAGCTTTTGGATGCAGAACAAAGAGCTAACTGTGTCTGCAGTTACAGGAGAATTTTAATAGAACTTTTGGCAATCTTATGAATTGAATCCTCTGTAATGCATCATTCTGTAATTCAGTGGTTGTTGATGTTTGTCATTGATATGTAGTGAAAGGAGTTGAAATTTTTTGAGGAAGTATATTTTCCATGCAAAATAAATTTTCCTTTTTTTCTAATTTTTTCAAAAGTTCTATGGAAACTCACATGCTACTTTTTTCTGAAGTTAAGGAAATGCCCCTTTTCAATTCCTTTCTACAAGTTAGGAAATTTTCTTTCCTCATTTGAAAGGGAATTTGCCTTCAAAATTTTTGCCTTCGCCCTTCTAATCATGTGGATCCATCATTATTGACTGATTTCATAATGATTTTGTGTAGGTGATTCTGGACTTTGTTAGACCTAGTACTTGTATTTCCGCATGGAGAGCATTGGTGATTTTAACAAGTGGCCCATCCATAGTTTATCAAGCACAGATACTTCATGTTAATTCCACTATATGATGATCTTAAAACTAAGGTTCACATTCATGTTAACACCACAGTATGGATTACTATATTAAGTTTTCTTGTAAGGCTAGGGCTGTTCGGCTGATTCTATTGGAAAGGATTCCAAAAGAAAATTATATTTCCCAAGGGCTGATTCGACATTTACCTACAACAACAACCATATTATTTCTCATTATTATGTATATTTTCACTCATTATCCACTATCTATTTTAACATTATTTTATGACTGACTTCATTCCCCAATGTTGCTGACGTCATTTCCATTTCTTTACAATAGTTTCTAACAAACCAATCGCCCTAAGGTGTCTTCATGATGAATGGTGAATGTAAATGGGAGGCCCAATATGGTGGTTGACTATTGTGGATGTGGGCTACATAATGTAAGTTACAACAAAGGTGGGCCTTGCGTGATGGACTAAGGATATTGGATTAAGAGAGTGAGTGGTGTGACCTGTTAGTTTTACCAATCAGCATCCTAAATAGGCCTTGATGAAAAACTTACTGTTGGTAAAAGGAGATGCTATGAATGCACACTGATGTGCTAAAAAGTATTAGGGTTGACTTCAGAGATTTGGTGTCGATTATCTCAATGGCTGCCATATTTTGAAGTTATTATTTGGACAGGTTCCATTCTTTTAAACTCATCAATAATGTCTTCATGTGCATGCATGCATGAGTTCATTGATAACTGCACATTTTTTATTCTCTTTATCCTTAGATCAGGATTCACCCATGAACCAAATTCTGTGTTCATGCATGGTCTACATATGCTGTTGAGCTTGGGATTTGCTGGCTTGTTGGCTCTGTTGGGGGCCAATGTGTGAATGCTTCTGTATATGCAGAACCGTGAAACTTTTATTTATCCCACAACTGGGATATGGAGAAGTTTGCCATGAAACCTGCAGCGTTGAATTAGTTTTCCAGTGCAATATGTGATATTTGGATATTTTGCTGCCTCTGTATGCTTCAGCAATTGCTTATACTTTTGTTGTTTTGCATAATTTAGTTCTCTAATGCTGATTGCATTTTCATTGTTATGTTTTTAGAAACTTTGTCAATGAAGGGATTGACATTAAATTGCATGGACCGCAAAGCAGAAGCATATGAGCTTGTGCGGCGTGGATTAAAGGTTAAGATACTTCTTTGGCATCAGAGATTCTTAATGTTTCTAATATTAGCTCTTTGACTGCTTTATGTATTATTTCTTATGGTCTATGATCCCAATCTTGCAGAATGACCTCAAAAGTCATGTTTGCTGGCATGTGTATGGTCTTCTATATCGGTCAGACAGGGAATACAGGGAGGCCATCAAATGCTACCGAAATGCTTTGAAGATTGACCCAGACAACATTGAAATTTTGCGAGACCTCTCTCTCTTGCAGGTGGATATACATTATGTCATGATAGTGAGATGTCATTTCTTTTGAGTGGTCTATTCTAGTCTGCCTAGAATTCACTCGAGGTCTATGGACTGTTAACTGGCTGCCAGTGCATTAACATGTTTCTCCTGTAGTGCACATTTTTTCCGAACTTGTTCTCTTCTTTTGGTGGTGTGATTTTGTGGTTCTATTCTTTTTTTTGGCTCATAAGTTATGAGTCTTAAGACATCTTGCTACATGGAAATTGAGGTCTTCATTACTGTTTTGCTAATTCATAATTTATTTCTTGGCAGGCAGCAGCGTTACCATCTTTTAAGCCCACTTTACAATGAAAACAGAATATTTTGATATGCTTAAATGTTGATATCACCTTTCATGGCCTTGTACTTAGATGTGATTTTTCTTTTTAATATGACTCTAGTTTCAATTTCCACTTACAGTCAATGTTAATTTCTCTTTCTTTTACTTCAATCTGGCTTATGATATTCTATATTGGTTGGTGAGTTGGAATGCTGGTTTCTTGGAGTTTTATGTATATTGGAAAAACATTATGTATCTTTCCTCAGGGAAAATTCTCATGCATTTTTCTTGGTGAGATTTCCAAACATTTCATCTCTGTCCAATTGTGAAATGTTTCTTATAGTTCCAAGATAAACATTTCAACTTATAACTTTAGATGTACCTCGGAATTGCAGAAAAATTCTATACCTTTTGTGGAGATTGATTTAAAATCTTGTTTTATTAACTTATTTAGGTTAAGTGATGCAATATTGCATTTTCTAGTGTTAGGATGGATACAATCAGGTGTGATGTGTAATTTCTTAATTTTTGCATTTGGTTCTTTGTCTTCAATAGCTTTGTTTTTTTAAAATTTTAGCAGCATGAACATATATACTGGAAATTTTTTTATAATTCCATGAATTATTGACCGTATTTGCTTTAATTCCATTAAAATCATTTCACTTGAATACGACAGGCACAAATGCGGGACTTGGCAGGATTTGTAGAAACCAGGCAACAACTTCTGACCCTGAAACCAAATCATCGCATGAACTGGATTGGGTTTGCTGTTGCTCATCATTTGAATTCCAAGTATGTTATTTTTCTGTCTCCTCTACAAAGTTTTACTTCAAAACAGACATTCGAGCTAGAGATATTTCCATTAAATATGGAATGATGGGAGCATGACAAAAGAATTGATGAAAGTTGGAGGAAAGACCAAAATAAAACAGGTAGACGAGGAAAGGCCAAAATAAAATAGGTAGACCAATGTTCTGAACTTGTGATCTTGGCAGATTTTAAAAAGATGTAAGAGTGGAGAAACTATTAACACCAATTTACTGTTGAAGATGTTGTGCATCCTGGCAGAAAGAATGTGGGAAGAAAATATGAATTGTTTCAATGAAAAGGGAACTGTTTCCATCATTCCGTGATTCTTCTGCAGTCAATGCTTGTGTAAACATTCCCAGCAAAGAAATTGACAATTAAAATCACTTCTGCAGTCTGCACTTAAGGACTGAACCTGACGGCTAATTTATAAATGAAAGTAATTGCATTTAAGAATCTCCATCTGCTTTTTTTTTTTTAAGAAAAAACAGAAAAGAAAAAAAAACACTTTGTCATAGGTTATTTGCTTCCATAAAAGGAAGCATATGTCTTTGCTGCACAAACCGTCTTGGCCAATCCACAGAGAAATGAAAAAGGAAACTAATGGAAGTAAGAAAGAAAAGAAGTGTGAAATGCTCTTGTACCTTGCTTGACCTTATTATATTGACACATCTACTTAGATAATCTGGAAGCACACATTGTGCTGCACCTTTGGATAGCTAATGATCCTACAAAAGATTTTTATCTACTTAGGTAATCTTCAAGGACACTTCCCAGCCTCATTTTTGGACTAGCTAATGATCCATCAAAAGGTTTGACATATGTACTTCATTGATGTTAAACGATGCTTCCTGCCACGTGTTTGGACTAGCTAATGATCCATCAAAATTATTACCCAGTTTTGCCAAGGAATGAAAGTGGTTTACCATCTTGGTGAACTTTGGCTACTATGAGCCTTCCTAGCATTTCTATTACCTTAACTCCTGAGGCTGTGGTCTTTTTCATGGCTAATATTGTTTTTAAATGATACGGTTTTGTTAAATGGGTTGCTAGAACTTGGCGGAACA
>JAYJMB010037090.1:0-33759 GCA_036873735.1 Pouteria campechiana | reverse complement strand
CCTATCGACCCGGCAAAATTAGCAAAACTTTACAATAACAAAAATTTACATTTGTAAAATTTTTCAGGGCCTTACATCAAAACTCATCAAGAGTGATTCACATAGAATAAACATCCAAATTCTTCTCATGATCACTCTATAAGCTTTACTTCTTAATGAATAATTAAGAAAGATCTTTTTAATCATTCTTCAATCACATTCGTCAAAGTTATTCATTTCACTATTCAAGGCTCATAATGATGTATATGCACTAGTATAGTGCTTGCAGTTGCATCCCATATGAAATTTAAAATTAACCCTTTCCTGGATCAATATGCCATAGTCCAAGTAGCTTTGAAGTCGTTGTCTCATCTTAGATTCTAATGATTTTTTGATCTACCAACTTCCTTGGTACACTTTGTTTTTGCCATTCTTAATCTTGACCAAGTTATTTATCAATACTTCTTCTTGTAAAACTTCAATGTTTGGCATATATGTGTATATTCAAATCTGTTGTGCCATAACTGATAATACAACATTCTCAATCAAACATACTTCAATAATTTCATTAGGATGAATTAAGCATGTATTTTCAATCAATAGATCAATGTCATCTATATTAAGAGCTTTGCACATTGACATCATAGTCATAGTCTTGTATTCACATAGTAATTTAAAACTCAATATATCATTTTTTTATGAGCATTTTGTCATTAGTTCTCAAAATCTACTATGATAACACTAGATAGCTTCAATTCATTGAATAATTTATTTTTCAACTACCATGTGCATTGTTCAACGATTATTACTCATAACATCATTAAAGACTCCACATTCATGATTGAATTTCTTTGCACTCCTACTTATCCTTGGGTTCATGTGGATTGTTTGCGATATTTGGAGAAGGTATACTACTAGAAATTTTATTATTTCTAGTAACTTTTTAGTTTTCAGTATTCCCATTTATTGAGTTTATAAAATTTCTAGAAGCTTGGAACATAGAAGTTTCTTCTTTCTAACATGTAACTTATTTATCTAGATTTTCACATTTAATCAATAGATATTCACACAAAATTTATCTATATAACCACAAGTGGTATGAATAATATTTTGACATGAATCAAACTAGGGCATGACTAGAGACCTGAATAGAATATGTAGATTGTTAATTTAGCTCATGAGCTAAGTTTCTCATATAAGATTACCTTTGGCTCCTATGAACATTTTCTTCTTTTTCATCACATATCAAGGAACCATTTTTCCTTTGATATTGCTTGATACACTTCCTCCTTATCATCTTCTTTTTCTAATTCATAATTGCTTGAAAAAAAGAATTCATTTAGGCTTCAAAAGTTAAGTGTTTTCTTTTTGACAGTTCCTTCCTTTGATTCATAGTTGTTTGAAGAAGACAATTTCTCCACATCTTCTAAATGGGGAACCTTTTTCTTCTTCCCCAAATTTATTCCTCTTTTTCTTTTTCTTTTTCTTTCCTCCTTCACATTTTTCTATACATGCCCGTCTTCACATTTTGGGCCATTTCCTGTATTTCCATATTCATTTTCCTTTTTAATTTTAGATATTTTCTCATTTTCTACAAAATTCCATGATGTCATGACAATCTATTCCTTCTGTGAGGTCCACTACATAATATGAGTGAAAACAATAGCCCAAAAAAAAAATAGATAATATCCAATGGAGTTTTATGTTCTACCATGCATCAATGTTCATTATCAAACACCACAATAACAATCTAAAAATTAAAAAACCATACTAACATAATTATAATCTACAAATTCAATGGATTGGTTTCATAAAAATGATGCAAAAGTACTATGTTTGATGCATCTATTCAAGACAAACAAATTTATGGAATATTCATTGCATATATTCCTAAATCAAATAAACTTGCCACATTTATTACATGCATTCCAATGCTATTAAAGTATGTCTTAGACTCCTAATATACTTCAAACATCACATCCAAGCATTTATGAATTCCAATACGTAGCATATATTTAAAATCATCCAAAGTATGTTTTAGACTCCTAATATACTTCAAACATCACATCCAAGCAATATACTTCAAACATCACATCCAAGCATTTATGAATTCCAATACATAGCATATATTTAAAATCATCAAGATAACATGCACATAATTAAGGAAAATTGTAAATAACACCTACTTACCTTTTATGAAGAATTAAAATCTAAAAAAATCTTCCTTCAATCTTCCTTTTGTTCTCTTTCAGTGTCTTCTCTCCCTATCACTTCTCAAATCTCCCTTTTACAATCTCTCCTTCTACTCCCCTTCTCAGAGTAAAACTCCTTTTAAATAAGGAGATAACTTCCATGATGCACATATCATTTAATTTTTAAAAATATTAGTGGGTCCCACACCAAAAAAATGAGAAACATAAATTATCTAATTCTTAACCATGACCCAAATTCAAAGCTAAATTGCCCCCCTTCATTAACCATGGTTCTAACTATCCATGAGTCATTATTAATAAAATTAAATTTATTAAATATGAAGTCAAACTTTCATGGTCAATAAGTCAACTTATGCCACATAGGCACCCAATCACAAATTTATGTTTGACTAGTCAAAATTGAGTATAAAAAACTTGAAATATTACATTCTTACCCCATAAAAAGTAATTCTTTTGTTTCATGTCGCCCATTAGCATCCTATTTGAACAAGATTGCTAGATGTAGGAGTGGTAAATCCGTTGTGATGTGGCATGGAGTTTTCAAGATTGCTCTCACGTTCGCCCGTAACCATAACGGGCATACGGACAACGCCGGCATCTCCCACTCTCACATTATGGTCTTAAAATTTTTCTTACTAAGATACAAAACCTTATTATTCACCAATTCAAAATCATTTATACAGGCAAATATGTCATGTGACTTGTGAGTATACCTATACCTGGGAGCTTACGGCTATGCACCTATTAGGGATGCATAGTATCTACTACCCTTAAAAATATGACTCGCCATGACCTAGACTGATTTTGTTACATTAGTCCAAATATACCTAATCCCCTAAAAAATATACTTGAATATGTACATTTTTGCCATGTTATCACAATTACATCAGCTCTCATAGTAACATAACTATTGACTTGTGAATATATGCAACAAATGTAACTCAAAATGTCTTCCTCTCCTATATATCCCTTTTAACTATAGACTAATAGCTTTCCTAGACATGTTCCTCAGAGTTGAATCATTCATGACTAGAGGAAACATGTTAAGGTAACAAAAATTAAACTATAATCTCAAGATATAGTTAAAAGTCACATAGGGCATGATATAAGGCCCATTCTACCTCAAAGACTGACACAGTGAGGAGACAGGGATTGTATACTCAACTCACTTCCTTTATTAGTCATTTAAGTATGAAACACATACTATGCTAGAGTAAATCCCTTAGATGGAGTGTATGTCTAAACTCTTTAATACCATACATATTTTAAATTAGTTGCTTTCAAGTGCCTAACCTAGATTCTCCAAGTTCTTGCCCTCTAGGCACCACTGAGACCTCACATCTAGCCTTTTACAGGTTAAATGGGATGTGGGAAAACCCATATCAGCCATCATTGCTACCCATTATGGCTTCATCTTGATCTTATATCAAGGCAACATGTATCATTAAGTTTTATGTTTATAGAGAACATTCCTTGTTCACATAGAACATTTTTTTGCTTAAGTGGTCTTATCTCTGTTCATTCCCTGAAAGCGAGAGGCGATTGTCTGTGTAAAAGGACCAATCTCAACTTATTTGACATACTATGTATTGTAATCATGCGAGTGTGCTCATATAAAAAGATGAATAACAAATATTGTAAAAGGACCAATCTCAACTTATTTGACATACTTGTTCTATGTATTGTAATCATGCAAGTGTGCTCATAGAAAAAGATGAATAACAAATATTCATTGATAAGTAATGTATTATAATCTACATAAGACTAGAGGTCTAACATGTGAAAAAATACATCTTTAGGAATTGGTTTTGTCAACAAATTATCAACCATTTGATGCTTAAATATATAATTTATAATCACTAATTTCTTCATCATAATGTCTTTGACAAAATGATACTTGATGGCAATATGTTTGGTTTTGTAATGGTATTTAGGATCTTTTGTATATGCAATAGTTGGATGACTATCATAATTTATAAATATTGACTCAGATATATATTCAATTATTCCCAAATGTTGCAAGAACCTCCTTAGCCAAACTACTTCTTGCCCTATAGCTGAACATGCTACAAATTTAGCTTCCATCATAGATAGTGCTACATGGGTTTGATTTTATTGCTCCATGAGATAGCACCTTTGTTCAACAAGAACACATAACAAGATGTCGATTTGTGCTCATCTAGGTCTCCTCCCCTGTCAGCATTTGTATAATCTTCTAGGCTCAAATCATGTCCCTAGTAGCATATGGAATAATTTGTAGTGCCTCTAAGATATATGAAAATCCTCTTGACACTCATCTAGGATTTGACTAATATTATCTGGCCAAACCCACGGTATAATAAATATCAGGGTGAGTACAGATCACAGCATACATTAAGCTCCTAATGGCACTTGCATAAGGGACATTTTTCATTTCCTCCATTTTCATGGGGGTCTTAGGACACATTTCAAGGCTCAAACCTTCTACTTTCACTATAGGATTGTTAATGGGGTTATAGCTTTGCATATGGAATGAGTTTAAAAAAGGCATATGTAACACCTAGGGTGTTAAAAAGTGGAAAATGTTTTTGAAAATTTTGTTTGAATTGTCATTTAGAGATAAATGTATGTGATTTCACCAAGTTGTGGAAAGATTTGTTGTGAAATTAATGTGGACAAATAATCATGTGAAATTGGATGGAAAAGAATGAAATTAAATAAAAGATAAAAGGTGAAAAAACAAGGTAAAATTTTGGAGAAAAACTAAAGGAGCACAATTGTATATTATGAAAATGCTGAATTTAAAAAAGGTATCATTGAGATTAATTTTTGACATGGACAATAGACTAATTTGACATAGTGTTCAACATAGAAGTTGTAGATCGTGAAATTATCTTTTTAATTGAACAAAAATCACTTGATTCTGATATCATATGAGGAAGTTATGACTAATACATCAAAATTGTCCTAGATAACTAAAAAATAATGAGATTAATAAGATGGGTCAACTTTATTTAACTTTTTGACATGTTTGGGGTCTGATTTAGAAAAAGTTGTTATACTAAAGTAGTATTCTTTGAAGTTAGCTTTCTAATTCCTCAAAACTCAAGTAATTTGGACATCATATATAAAAGTTATAATTGAATTACTAACACTATATTGGGATAGAATTTTTCTACCGTAGTAAGGCTTCAGAAAATCCATTTTGGCATATAGCAAGTACTTGCCGCGACAAGGCTTTTCCCTACCACTGCAAGGCAATTTTTTGCTGCTGCATGGCTTCAAAAGTGCATTTTTTCCCTATCCAACAAGTCCATGCCACAGCACAACTTTTCCCTGCCGGGGCAAGGGTCTTGTGGTGAGTTGAAGTACGAAAAAATCTAACTTTTCAAAGCCAGGCCATCCCATTTTTCTTATTCCTTTCCATTTTCTTTCTCTCTCATGCCTCATACCCTTGCCCTAGCTCATTTCTTGCCTAAATCTAGTAAGAAAAGAAGATGATTTAGTCATGATATTCATCAACTAGAAAAGTAATCTCAAGGTTTAGTCATTTGGATGATGAAGAAGAAAAGAAAATCACATTTTTTGTAATTAGAAGGGGCGATTTGGAGTTTTAGGCTTGAAATATCATCCATGGGTGGAAGCCATGATTGATCTTTATGGTAAGTTATTTTCGCTTAACTAAAATTTGGATTTTGATGAATTAGGGTTTTGTGAACAATGACTTTTGGGGATTTTTGGGGAAGATGATGGGTTTAGTGTTAAAATCGTAGGGGAAATGAGTTAATCATGCTTAATGATGTCTTAACATTGATTTGGATATAAGATATCATGCCTTATGCTTATTAGGGTTTTTATGAATAGGGAATTTTGGGAAAATGGCATGAATTATGAGTTAATTCTTAAGAAAAATGTTTAACTTATTGATTATTGTGTTGTTGGATTTGTTTAAGGATGAGAGTTTTGATTTTTGACAATGGCCTCATTGGAGTTAAAAAGGGCATTTGTTTATAAGTGATTAAATAGTTACTTGCGCAAGCTAATGATTTAATTAGCTTACTCTTATGGGTAATTATATGTTAATGGTGTAGTATGACAATTATGTATAGTTAGAGATGAGTGCCCTTTTTGTATTCTATTGCAAGATATAGATTGAGATGAAGTATATGACTTGTGTAATGAAATGGATTATGAACAATAATAATAGTGTAAAGGGCTTGAATACAACCCTAAAAACCTAGTGAAGTTGATTGAAGGATTATTGGTTGGAAGTGTCAGTGATTGAGAAAAAAACTAAATTGAATATGCATATGTTGAACATAGACAGTATTATGATCTATGAAACTTTTGTTAAACTTAACAAGTCAACTGAATTATGCAAGATATTTGATGAGATACCTCAATAAGAAATAGAATATAGTGAGTAACTCTAAGTGGGCCATTTAATGAGCAGTAGACAAATAATTAATGTGTTGAATGATAGTTAGTGACTAGTTATAATTTAACTTAAGCAAGAATCAAAGTCATTGGCACCATAGATCCATCAAATGAATAAGTATAACATATGGGAAATGGATAAATGAACTTGTATTACTTTGATTAAAGTTATCTTAGTAAAAGAAGCATATTTAAAATTGAATTGTGATATATGTTATACCTGAATGGCTTGTGAGCAATAATTGGACGGAAAGCTATGGAATTTGAGAAGTATGGAACTTGGCAAATTATAAGTAGGCCCATTTTTTATGTATATATTAGTGAATAGGGATATGGAATATCCCATTTGTTTGTATCCGGGCTTGTATGATTGTGTTGGGGGATAGTAGATATCCCATCTTTGTTAAAGATTAATGTTATTTGGATTGTTAGGGATACTGGGTATTCCTCAGATTGGAATAATTGGTGTTTAGTGTATGATATGGATATGTGATTATTGAGGATAGTGTATCCTCTAATTATGTTTAGAAATGGATCATGCATAGTATGCTATTGTGAATATGTTAAAGATTGTTGAATGATATGGAAAGAATCATGTATTATGTCTTAATGTTGGGAATGATTTTATATGTCTGGTTATGAACATGTAATGTTCTTGATTATTGATTATTATTTTCTATATTACTTGCCTACTTATTGAGTTGCCTAGACTCACACCTTCTTATTTTATATTTTTGGCTGATAGGTCAAATAAAGTATCCCAATGATGACTTGGGACTGAGAGGCAAGATTTAAAGATATTTTCTTTGTGGTTTTCTGAATAGTAATTGAAATTTGATTCCAAGTGATGTATCATTATATTTTATTTGTGTTGTATGATTGTAATTTGTAGATGTTAAGTGTATCTGTTTGGTTTATATGATTGTAATTTGTAGGTGTTAAGTGACATATGATGTATAGTTGTGGCATGTCATAGTATTAATTGTTAAATAATTATAAATAGAATTACAATTTTGTTGTGATGTAGATTGCTATCATGATTCACCTAGATTGTGGGTTGTGGGTCTGTGGTTGTATGTATTTTAAAATTATATTATTGCTTTATTGCATTTGATGGATAATTGTACAGGTTAGACCCTAATAATTCAGGAGAAACTCTATCCATTTTTCTATAGAAACTAGTCGAGTTCCAAAATGAAACTTGAGCACCCCCTAAAAGTGAGCAAATCTTAGTGAATCATAGTGAAAAATGGAACATTGCGCCTCGAAAGGCAGGGCATGATAGTATATAAATTAATACATTTGTTAAATGTATAATAACAAAAAAAGAAAGTTGGGCTTCACTATTCATGGCCCATAGAAGAAAATAGAAAGCCCATCAGAAGTTCAAACTGGGCTCACATGACTAAGCTCATTCATAGAAGCAAGACAGCCCAAAGCTTCCAAATGGGTCAAATGCAACCTAGAGCCAAGTGCACTAGGTCTAGAGCACCAAGCCTAGTGCTAGCATCGGCAATAGTGAAAATGGGCCAAGCCCATTGAATAGAGCCCATGAAGAGGCTACAGGCTTCTAGAGAGGTTATCCTGCGTGCTTAGCCTAGGAGTGGGCCTTGGCATTTGGCCAGCACTAGCGACCCACCACCAAAGCCCATGTCGGGTGGTGATGAAGGTTGGATGGTGACACATGGTGCCCCATTGTTTGTATATTTTATTTTTTGTGTATTTTTTAACCATGAACTCCAATTTAAACAAATAAATAGTCAATTTCTATGTTTTTGGATGCTCCAAATCCATTAATTCTTTTATGCAGGTTTTGATACATAACATGTTTCTTTAATTAATAGATTAATATTACAAGTTTTTCTTTGATTAATATAACATGTTTCATCATATTTATTCCTTATCATCACTATGAACAAAGAATTATTGAAGACCCAAATGAATAAACTGTCAGACTTCATGAATTATAAGATCAACCCAAAGCATACTATGTTTGAACATCTAGTTTTCATGATGGATATGCATGTGGAATTACATAGCACGGGCATTAAAGTGTATCCAAAGTCGTATACTCTTGCTCTTATTAAATCCCTACTAGAATCTTGGGAAAGAGAAAAGCTTGCATTGAAGCAGTTAGGAAATACCTTAAAAGTTGCTCACGCATAATGTAAGCTTGAGTTGATGGAGGAGCACCAAATATTGACTTGGATAAGATGATCCTCAATCCTTTCAACTTGTCCTAATCTTCAAGTAGCTAGATTTGTGAAGTCTAGCATAAGGAAGAAATGTTTTTGGTTAGGTTGAGTGGCATCGAGGGCTATGCTTACAGACCACATAATTCCTTTTTATGATGCTCATGGTTATAAACTTGATAGAAGGCTATATAATGTGTATAAATGTAAATTTCTTCATTAATTTATTATAAGCTCAACATATCCTATTATTTTTTCTTTATACTTTCCCTTTGTCTACAATAAAAGTATGATCTTTGTTTGAGTGAGAGTTCTTAAGTTGGTAGATTCAAAGGAATTTTCACTTAGAACTAAGATTTTGCACAGTTGAAGTAAATTAATAATAACTTGACATTTGAGATATGAAAGATGATTGGGGGCATAGAGAACTTTCAATTTTATTCCTTATGTCTTATTATCATTATTTTAGTCTGTCTTCAGCAGTAAAATCATTATTGTATGCTATAAGATGCTAGTGTTAATTATGTGCATGTCTTGTTTAGTTACTTGATACCCAACCCATGGCTTCCAAAATAATAGTTATCTACCTAATAAAAGGTGAAAAGTTGAATGGTGACAACTTTAACATATGACACCAAAAGGTCTAATATAGCCTGAAGAAATAGAAAGTACTTAAGACATAGAACAATACCATGAAGGAACCTGAGAATGGTTATAATACTCAAAGCAGAAGAGATCATAAGGCTTTTGTAGCTTGAAAGAAGAAAAACAACATTGCTCTAATTACATTGCTAGGCAATATCTAGGATGACCCTGTGTGTGAGTTTGAGCAGTATATGATAGCTTAGGCCATATGGATAGCCCTAAAAGAAAATTTTGGTGGTACCTCTACTACTAAGGTGAGGTGACTTACCATTATGTTTGACACCTACAAGAAGCACCAAAATCAAAACATGAAGCAACATCTTCAGGAGATGTCAAACATGATAATGTTGAACTAAATGGTGTATATGGCAAACAACCAAGTTTTAATGATGAGCAATAACATATGAGTGAACATTCATGGTACTGACAATTATGTTCCCAAGCATTGCAAAACAGATATAAACATACAGGGAAACAATTTAAATTCAGTGGGTAGCATACACAGAGAACACATTAGCAAGCAAAATCCAATGACACAAAGAAAACAAGAATACTAAAACAGAATGATACTGAAACTTTGAAAAGAAGCCATCAAGTAAATCTATAGCTATGAAATTCAAGCCTCAACGAGTGTTCTACAAATAAAGTCAAAATCTGAGAGCATATGTCTAAGAAAGATTTTGACAAATCATTCAATGGATAAGTCTTATAATCAACACTTGTCCATAACACAAAGATGAATTCAATTTGTAGAAGCAGTGATGAAACGATGTTGAAATCAGACAGATGAAGAGCTAAAATAAAGTCAAATTATTCAATCATTTATCTCTAACATAAAGTTTATATGAAACTAAAGAAGAACAAGGAACTTGTCTGCAATCCTCTACAGAAAATATAGATGAGGAACTAGAAGCAACATAGCAGCTACAAAAGAACAACTTTGTCTATTGTCTTCATCTGCAAGAGTTGTCTGCCACTTGTAATAGTCAAACCATCAGACAACTAATGAAAAAATAAGTCATCTGTGGCTCAATAATTCGTCTATTACTTCTAACATACAACCCATCATATTAACAACTAAAAAGAGGATTCTTCTACATGCCACAACTTTGTCTATCATAAGTGATAGACAAACCAATAGTCAAATTATTTGGAAGACTTTGTCTATGACTTGCAACTTCATCTGCAAATTTCAACAGACAAACAATTTATAAAGTCACTTTGTCTATCAGGGAAGGATCCTTGTTTGCTAAGAAGAGTTGTTTGCTACTTACAATAGACAAAGCCACTTCTGCTAATGAAAAGAAAACTTCATCTATTAAAAGTCACTTCATTTGCTATGTAGAAGCTTTGTTCTAGCCACAAAGATCGTCTACTACTTACAATAGACAAAGCAACAGACAAAGCTACTTTGCTTGTTGAAAGAAACTTTGTCTGCTAAGAGAACATCATCTGATGAGCAGTAAAGAAGAAGAACTTCATCTGCGCTTTTACAATTCATCTATTACTTACAATAGACAACTAGATGAAGTAAATGCTGCAACAGTCTCTAACAAATTACATAAACAAAGTTATCTATTATGTAGATCTGTTTAGAGCTACTTTCTCTATTACTTAAAAGAGACAAATCCAAGACATGAACAGACAAAGTTCTCAGATAAAGTATGGCATATCATGAAGAGTAGAAGCCACCTGTACCAAATATTGCTAATTTCACTCTCCAGTCAAGATTTTATTTGAAGTAGATTTTATTAAGCATACTGACCAAATCAAGCTTAGGTGAAGCTGTAAATAAATTTTAAGGAAAATAGTCTACACTTTGGTAAAGATTGCAACTTTTAGAGACTGCATCCTTTCAGGCTTAATGGGCTTCTTTTCAAAATAATGAAAGAGTCAGTCAAGTAGAAAAGTCTTTTCCATTATTTGCTAAAACTAGAATAGCATCATCTTCAAGAACAGTGCTGCAGGATTTCCAGCTACAAATGAGTTTCTCAAGAAGACAGCTTTTAATGGGAGAAATCAGAATGATCTTTTACATTCAAAAGAAAGTCAACTACCTCCAATGGGCAAAAATTTCTAAAGCAATATAAATGTAGTGCAGTGTCAATGAAGACGGTTGAAGAAGTTGAGAGAAAAATTAGAACAGAGCTTAAACAAGTAAGATCTCTCAATCAGATCATGCTTCCTCCTGAATAATCAATCTCTATTGCACTGCAAGACAATGAGCCTAAAAGTTCTATCTTAATAATACATTTGGAGTATTGATATCTAATGAGCTTTAATGAGATATTATTTTATATGTGCTCAAAATATGTACAAATCAGCCTAGCAAAAGAGGCAATGTAATCTGCAAAATGAGTGTTGTTAATCAGCTATTTGAGTTGGTGGTGAGCTCAAGAAAACTATATTGTATTAGTTATTGGTGAGCTCTAGAAAATCAACAAGTTTGCTGGTGATATTAGAAACCAGTGAGTTTCCTAGTGAGCTATAAAACAAGAAGAGTGTTGGAAACATAATGTTTATGCCCCCTAGAGTTGGAATCTAAAAGAGTGTTGGGAACATTGTTCACGCCTCCTAGAGCTAGAATCAAGAAGAGTGCTAGGAGCACTAGTTTATTTCTATTATATGGGATATAGTGGAACCTAAGGCATAATGAGTGTGTGCCCTTTGAAGAGTGGATGCAAGGATGAGGTTCCTGAACCATTATAAAAACTGGGTTGTTTGTGTGCGTGTTTAATTATTTATTTTATTCTTCATTACTTTATTAAGCAAAATAGTATCATTCACATTATCACACACACACACATGATAACTTGCCTAAAATAAGAATGGCTAAGAGAAGTTGAATTTTGAAATGAAGTAGTCATGATGATCAAATGAACATATATGGAAATTACATATATGCTGCATCACTATTTCTCTTTATCTCATCAATTTTTATTTGGCAATAATTTTTATATGCTCAATTCACCCCTCCCCTTTTGAGCAATCATTTACATGGGACCAACAGATGAGAGATCTCAAATCAGCAGGGCATAGTCTCATAAATGAGCAAAAAGTACAAGCTATAATTAGATCCCTTTATGATAATTGGGAACATATGAAAGTTAATATGATGCACAATGAGAATATTAAGAAATTTGATGATATTTTGCATCACCTAGAGCTAGAAGATGAGTGTCGTGGGGTTGTACAATCTTCAGGACAAGCCTATGCGGCTGATTCTAGCTCACTCGAAGCTTCGGGCTTCTAGCGTAGGAGAAACAAGAGGTTTTCCAAGAAAGGAATTGGATACATGAAGGGCTCTTAGGAAGCTAAGAGGGGCCAGTGCAAATGAGTAAAGCACCATAGTAAGAAGGATAAGGCCAAGTTGAAATGCTACAACTATAGAAAGCTGGGTTACTTTGCTCATGAATGCACTGAGCCAAAGAGGGTATCACCTAACCCTAATACTTATACTCTTGTTAATGTATGTAGCTTGGTGATGTTTATTTAAGTTTATCTTGTGTGGATTATAAACTCAGGAATAATGGACCATGTAGCTAGAGACTTAGGAGCATTCATGGAGTATTGCCAGATTCCAACAAGGACGATATGGTTATATGTAGGGAATAACTCCAGAGTGGATGTTAAATGGATTAGAACATGCAAACTTTAGTTGCGTGAAGGATGGACCCTATTCCTACATGATATCCTTTATGCACCTAATATTTGGTGGAGCTTGCTCTCTTTTATATTGCTTCTTAGCTTAGGTTATTGATTAAACTTTCATAGTGATTATGTAAAAGTATTATTGGGGATAACTTATTATGGCACTGGTTTTATTTTGAATGGTTTTGTGATATTTTATGTCGATTATGATAAGTTCATATCACATGATGATTACTTTTCTTTAATTGCTTTTTCTAGCCATGTAAATCTAGATCCAAATGTATGACATACTAGATTGAGCCATATCGGGCAAGAAAGAATGAACAGACTAGTTAGAGAAGGCTTATTAGATCCTCTAGCTAAAGTTGACTTACCCATCTATGAGAATTATATGGTTGGAAAGGCAACAAGGAAACCATTTGGCAAAGTAACTAGAGAAGAGTTTTCATTACACTTGATCCATTTAGACATATGTAGTCCAATAAATGTGAGGGCAAGGTGTGGAGCCTCATATTTCATAACATTTATAGATGGTTACATGTGATTTGGTCATATTTGATCTCTCATAAGTCAGAAGCATTAAAGTGCTTCTGAAGTTGTACTAATATGGTTAAGACTCAATTGAACTACACAATCAAAGCTTTACAAACTGATCATTGATGCCAGTATTTATTTGAGTATTTACAAGATTTTATAATGAAAAGGGTATTGTCTGACAATTAACAATTCTTGGAACTCCATAACAAAATGGTATTGCAAAGAGAAGAAACATGACTATATTAGACATGGTTAGATCTATGATGGCACAGGCAAATCTATCCATATCATATTGGGGAGATAAATTATTGACTGTAACTTATATACTTAACCGTGTGCCATCTAAGTCAGTAGTTTCCACACTTTATGAATTATGGATAGGAAGGAAGCTTGATCTAAGTAATCTACAATCTAAAAAATAAGTCTGTGGAAGAATCTATTCATGTAAAGTTAGATGAAAATACTAATTCCTCTAGGAGGATAAGTGATTTTGATGATGAGATAGGAGAACTAACAACATCAATTGAGAAAATGAAAATACAAGATAAAGAAAGCAAAAATTTCTTATCAGAAACATAGGTGGATGAAGAAGAAACAGATGAAGGACCATCCATCAGTGAGGTAAACAATGAAGGTAATAATAATTTTTCTAAGGATTGAAGATTCATGCATGATCACCCTAAAAGTCAGATAATTGGTGATGTATATGTAAAATCAGAACAAGATCTTCTTATCACCAAATATGTGGCAATTTTGCTTTTATTTCTCAATTAGAACCAACTTGCATAAAATAGGCTTTAGAAGGTGAAAACTAGATTTTAGGTATGCAAGAAGAATTCAACCAATTCAAAAGAAATAATGTTTGGACTATTGTTCCAAGACTAAATCATCAAACTGCTATAAGAACTAAATGGGTCTTTAGGAATAAATTAGATGAATTTGGAATTGTAGTAACAAATAAAGCAAGATTAGTAGCAAAAGGTTACTATCGGGAGGAAGGTAGTGATTTTGAAGAATCATATTCTCTTATTGGAAGAATTGAAGTCATTAGAATGCTTCTTGCATTTGCATATATATGAGCTTCAAGTTATATCAGATGGATGTAAAGAGTGCATTCTTAAATGGATTTATAATGAAGAGGTTTATGTAGAACAACCATGTGGGTTTGAGATCTCATAAACCAAATAATATGTTCAAACTAAAGAAAGCCCTCTATGGTTTAAAACAGGCTCTCAGAGCCTGATATGAAAGGTTAAGCCAATTTCTCATTGAGAAAGCTTTTTTTAAGAGGCAATAAAAAACACTACCCTCTTCATTAAATATGCAACGAAAGATATTCTTATAGTTCAAGTTTATGTTGATGATATAGTATTTAGTGCTACTAATGAAAATCTTTGCAAAGAATTTTCCAAGAAAATGCAAGGAGAATTTGAAATGAGCTTGATGGGTAAACTCAACTTCTTCTTGGGACTACAAATTAAGCAAATGAATGAAGGAATTTTCATTCACCAAGCCAACTACTCAAAAGAACTTCTAAAGAAGTTCAACATCAAAGATGGTAAAAGGTATGGAACACCAATGAGTACATCAATAAAAATAGATGAAGATGAAAAAGGTAACTCTATTTACCAAAAACTTTATAGAAGCATGATAAAATCTCTGGTATATTTAACTACTAGTAGACCTGACATAATGTTTAGTGTATCCACGTGTATTAGATTCCAATCAAATTTAAAAGAGTCCCATCTTGTTGCTGTAAAAAGAATATTTAGATATCTTTTAGATACACCCAATCTTAGATTATGGTATCCAAAAGGTTCACAATTTAATTTAATAAGTTACTCAGATGTAGATTTTGCTAGATATAAAGTAGATAGAAAGAATACCTTAGGATCTTGCTATTTTCTAGGAAGCATGATTATTTCATGGTTCTCTAAGAAACAAATATTAGTAGCATTATCAACGGCTAGACTAAATATGTAGTAGCAGGCAATTACTATGCACAAATCCTATGGATGAAACAACAATTAAACAATTTTAGCCTTAACTTTGTTGATATACCTATCAGATGTGACAACACTAGTGCTATAAATCTAACTAAGAATCTAGTTCTATATTCTAGAACTAAGCATATAGAAATCAGGCATCATTTTATTAGGGACCATGTTCAAGACCATGACATTTGCTAGAATTTCTTAGAAAATGAGCTAGCAGATATTTTTACAAAACCACTTCCACAAGAAAGATTTAACATGATAAGAAGTGAACTATGCATTCTAGATCCAAATGCATAAAATGCCTAATTTATCAAATAAATTAGCCATTTTTTGTTCTGATCTGTGTAAAACATAAAATGAAATACATTGTAACTTTCTATTTTTCAAGAAATGTATAAATGCATATTTAATTATCTATCTTGGTAATGATTTCTAAATGAACATGTATTAATGAGTAAAAAGGATAATTAGTATGTAAAACTTAAAATCCAAAACTCAAAAAAATCATTTTATAAAATTTCAGAGTTAAGTCAAATTTTATTCTTTGTAGCCTCCGAAGTTCACTTTGGAGCCATCGAAGGACCAAACAAAAGCCTCCGCAATAATACATCGGAGCATCCAAAAATCCCAAATCGAATCGTTGCCTCCGAAGGACCTATTACGGAGCATCCGAAGCCAAAACGTGTTAGTGTTTCGGAGTAATTTTATACCAAATAGTAAAATCTAAAAGCAGTCAATCAATTTAAGTGCTTGAAACTTCTTCAAAAATCCAAACTCTTTTTCTCCTAACTCTCGATACTTCCCTTTCAGAGAAGACTCTTTATCTTCTTGCTCTTTTTGAATCTATATCTCAACTCTCTCTCCATATCTCTTCCTGCCTTCTCCAACATCTCATCCAGAAACTCCCATTTTCATTCAAAACCCTAGCTTTCTTTGTCGAAATGGCAAGAACCAAAGGAGCAGAAAGCAAAAGAAAGGAAAGAGATGATTCTCCATAAAGAAGAGGAACTAAAAAAGCTAGACAAGAAGTCGATACACTTGAGGTAATCTTTCTAAATAGTTTTTCTAACTACTCCAGTTTTTCAGAAAGACATGAGGATAGGAGAATAGTAAAAGGGAAAATCTTCAATTTGGAAGCCTTTGGTATGCAATTAGAAGTTTTTGAATGGTTCAAATACCCATGTTGGAATGAACATGTGAGTTACAGAGACAATTTATATCCTAGACTTGTAAGGGCACTTATCTGTAATGTTAACACAAGGATAAAAAAATCATGGATAGGAGAAATAGAGATTGAACTATCCGCAAAGAGTTTAAGAAATTGTTTCAATCTCTCTAAAGAAGAAGAAGAGATAGTATGGTTATCCAAAGTACAACCATTCTTGAATTTAGCAGAAACAAAAATAGATGAGAAGGAAAATTATGTTCATGCTAGTCATCTGAATGTGAATCTTAAGCTAGCATATCTTATTGTTATGAACAATATTTATCCTAAAAGAGGAGCTACTGGTGATGAGTCTGGAAAGGATGCCAAAATTATGCGGCTATTAAAGAATAGGAGAAAAATAAATCTAGCCAAATTAATGGTTGATCACACTCACTTGATCAAGAGAACCATAGGATTTCCCCTACCTTATGGAATGGCTCTGACAAAAGTAATGAGGGAAGCAGTAGTAAACTTTTCAAATGAAAATGAAGAACTCCCAAGAAATATAGGCACATTGGATGAGAAGACTTTGAAAAGGATAAGCTTTAAGCCAATAACACAAGGTTGGATCACTGAAAAACCTAGAAGAGCAATTTAATTAAAGGGATCCAAACCTGATGAACGAATAGAAAGGGAAGATGTCACAGAACAGTTCACGGACCAAGGCAAGAGCTCTCCTCATATGAAGAAGAAGTAACAGAAAGACAAGAATTCATGAGTCCACTAGTAGAAGCAAGAGAAGAATTCCCCAGTAGAGAAGATCAATATGAAGCTAAGAGAATAGAAGAAGTTCCACAAGAGGAACAAATAACTATCACAGAAGAAGTATTCGAAGAAACTTTGAGAAAAAATGTATTGGAAGAAACTTTGAGAAAAAATACATTTGAAGAAACAGTAGTAGCAACCATGCCATCACACACTCTCATCCGATCTCCATCACCTATATGACCTACTCATTATTATTAACCATCCACCTCATCAATTCTGACTACATAACCAATCCCACAGCACCTAGAAGATAGATTGGCAATGATTGAACACTATCGGTCTAATCTAGCTATTCAAATGAATAGAATGGATAATAATCTTTCCACTACCATGTCTTCTATGATCCTAAGAGCTGATAAGATTGACCAAAGACTTGATTCTCTATAATCTCTAGCAGAATCATTCAGAGGTCAAGCCTATCATCATCATTTCTCTCCACCCTAAACCCAGTTCTCTCCACGTCCAAGTCACTTTCCATCACCTCCACTTCATTTCTCTCCAGTCAGAACCAACTCTCCTATCACAATGATGTCTTCTCCCTCACACTCACCTCCTTATCCATCATCATCTTCTGCAATTCTAGAGGTTGCTCAACACCAGAGTAAACCTACTGAAATTGTCTTCCCATCTCCTCCAACTCAAGCCTCTCCTTCATCACCTCTATTAGTTCCTGAAGTCTTTCCAAACATGCCTCAGGATTATCTATCTAATCCTCATTAAGCCATTATTAGATATAGAAAGTATCCTATTATAGTACCAATTCCTAAATAGTACTTTCTTTCCCTAGGACCATTTGATGAACTAGGCTTCACTGAAAAAGATCTTTATTTATCAAGAGAACTCTTTCTTGAACAAATTATCAAGTTCCACTAGAATGCGACTTACTCTTAATTCGTCCAACATAGGGAAAAACTCTAACTCCTCTAAAATCTCCTCCAAAACTAACTCTTGATAATCTTGACATTCTCATTTGAATTGCAAATCCAATCAAGATGACTTTTTCTAAGTTTGTGAATAAAACCAAAATCAATTTTGAAGCTACTAGAATGTTTCACTCTCAAAATATCATTATACCCCCTCAAGAACTACCATTTTTACAACTTGAGGATCCAAATATTCTACACAGGATTCAACTTCTTTCCAATCCTCCATTGACTCCCAAAAGTCAAGAAATTCACATTCTTGATAGAGAGTCAATTCTATAAGAGTACTTTGGGAAACTTCTTCAGATGTTTCCAGCATCAAAACCCATTAGAAAAGTATTTCCATCTCCCTTAAGTCCTAATCAGTTCTTTATTCTCATTAAGAAAGAATTTTCTTTCTACAACAATGCCAATGTAAAGGCCATTGTTGACAATCTCCCACTTCCATATCCTCAACTTTCAAATCCCTCTATTCAAGACAGAATAAGATAGATATAATCTCCACCAGTTACTTTTCAAAAGCCAAAATCCTCACCACCACCTTCTACAAACCCAAAACCAAAACCACAACCCAAACCATCCTCTTCAACATAGCCTTCATCCTCCAAACCTAAGAGGAATCCAAGAATTCCACCTCTTAAGGAACATAAAAATGCTTCTCTTGAAAGAATAACCATGTACTATCAGGAGTACACAACTCACATCAATGCCAATACAGAAGCCCTCTTAAAAGGGACTCTTGTAGCATTTCCTAAACTACTAGACCCAACATTTTAGGAGTGTATTGACTTTATCTATGTATTAAACTGTGGAACTATAACTTATACACATGAACCTCCTATAGCAATTCCTAAGGATCCACTTTTCATCCCATCTTCTCCACCAAAAAGACCTAGGTCATCTTCCAAAACACCCAAGCCCTCTGCTACACCATCATCTTCTCAACCCAAAACCCCTCTTCCACATTCCTTTCACAAGACCTACAAAAGAAAACCCAAACCACCCCAATGACGTTGCTACCTTTTACATTTTTTTCTCTCTAATGTAATTTTTCATTTTTTCTATAAAGAATTTTGACTTTGTGCCATATTGTGTCTGTAAATTTTTCGTCAATGATAAAGTTCTATATGTATGCAATTTTAGTCATCATTCATCTTAAATATTATTGTTTGCTTCTTTCCACCTTTTTTATTATGACAAAAAGGGGGAGAAAATGTGAATGTATAAACAGGGAGAAAATTTATGAATAAACTGAAATATAAGAAAATGGTATGTGCATGTATAAATTGATATGTATGAAAATTTCTTTTATATGAAATACAATTAAAATATTGTGCATCCATTCAAGGAGAGCTGCACTAAATTAATCAATAGAAATTTTATTGAAATATCTGCAAATTAAGTTGCTTTAAGTTTAGTATTAGACAAGTTTTGGAAGGTATATCACTTACAGTTTTGTCATCATCAAATAGGGGGAAAATGTTGAACATACTATCTAGCTTAATTTTGATGATGAACATTCTTAACCAAGTTTTGATGATGAGCAAAGACATGAGTGAAACATTAAGGTACTAACAATTTGTTGTCAAGCATATTGCAAAAATATTATCCCATACTTAACTTGAGAATAATCCTCACAATGATCAAAGGAAGAAACCAAGTTAATGCTTGTGAAAAATAAGTATATAAATTTCACATATACTCAAAACAAGAAAACAAAAATCTTAGTCTTCAAAGCATGTTTTGGAGCCAACAAGAATGTCTTCAGAGACATCACGACATGCTTCAGAGTTAATTGGAAAGCTTCAGAGTCAGCCCAAGACAAGCTTTGGAGTTGTCACAACATACTTTGGAGTCATCATAAGCATACTTTGGAGTCAATAGATAAGCTTCAAAATCATCACAACATACTTCAGAACAAACAGGGAAGTTTCAGAGTCATCATAGCAAGCTTTAGAAACAAAAGACAAGTTTTGGAGTCATCATAGCACACTTTGGAGCCAACAGGAAAGAAGCTTCAGAATTGCCACGGTATGTTTCGGAGTCATCATGGAAGTTTCAAAGTTGTCACAGTACACTTGGAATCAACAAGACATACTTCAGAGTTAATCAGGCAAGCTTCGGAGTTATGAAGACAAGGAGTTGATCAGACACATTTTGAAGTAAATTAGATATGCTTCAGAGTCATATAGACCTGCTTCGAAGATATTAAAATACGCTTTGGAGTCATAAAGACCTGCTTTAGAGATATCAAAATAAGCTTCAGAGTTATGAAGATACACCTCAGAGTTGATCAAACATGTTTTGGAGTAAATCAAATATGCTTCAGAGTCATAAACACTTGCTTTAGAGATATCAAAATATGCTTTGGAGTCATAAAGACCTACTTTGGAGATATCAAAATACGCTTCAGAGTTAGCAAACTTTGGAGTCTTTAAAACCTTACTTTGGAGTCAACAAGCAAACTTTGGAGTCGTTGAATAGTACTTTGGAATCACCCTTTTCTGAAGCATCAGAAGTTCGGACAATCCAAACTCTTTTCTACAAAGATCTGTCGCAATTAAGAAGGTTTATCATCATTTTAGAGAATCAATCAAAGTATCCAAAATCATTTAAAGGATATGGTTGTTCGCTCATCACTTTGAAGTAACTGAAGAAGCTACTTCGGAGCATCCGATACTCATGTGAACGTTAAGAAAAGTCAGCAAAAAAGTTACAGACCAATATCAGATTGTTGCAAAGTCAGACATCAGACAAAATGTTAGGTGAAGAAAACATTTTTGAACTTTTGAAAGTCTGCCACAGTCAGCAACAAAAAAATCTCTATCAGCCTATAAAAGAGGCATTATATGCACAAGAAAATATATAGAACATATTGAATATACATAAATACAATGTAGCTAAATTTTAGAGCATTCAAAATCTTCCTTCAATTCAACTCCAACAGCTACAACTCTATCAGAGATTTCAATGTCTAAATTGCTTCTCAATGAAGGACTTTAAATCTTTTACTCATATTGCTTATTCATTTACTTAAAGTTCTGAATTTATGTACAAGTCTACCTAAGTAAGAGGCATTAATCTGTACACTTCTTTTTAGTATTTGGTAACATAAGTAGAGTGCATGGTATTTATGTATTAAGATAAGCAAGTAGGGAAATTGCTGAAAGGATACAAGTTCATTGGTGAGCTTTGAAAACTAACAAGTTGTAAAAGTTTCTGGTTAGCTTAGAAAACTAGTAAATTGGTTGGTGAGCTTGTGGGAAAACCAACATGTATTTGATTAAGTTGATCAAGGTGTTAGTGGAACCTAAGATTAGTAGTGGAAACTGACTAAGAGAAGTGGAGTAGGAACCCAGGAAGGGCTGAACTATTATAAAAATCTTGTGCTGTGTATTATGCAATCTGTTCTATTTATTCTTTCAGCACTTTGATCATTTGATTTGACCAAAACTTTTAAAAGCTCAATTCATCCCCCCACTTAAGCTACCATTGTGTAAGGGACCAATAGAACAAACCTCTTTTATTGCTTGAAGTGTGTAGAACTGTTAAAAAATTTCACCTCGTCTGCCAATTAAAGGTCATCTGTTACGATAGATGAAGTATCAGCCAAAGTTGAGGATGATGTAGAAGCTGCATAGTGAGCATAAATGATGTTGAACAGACAAAGAACTGCTTGTACCAAAATGGGCTTTAACAGACAAAGGCATGATCACCTACAACTTACAATAGACAAATGCGACGTGCAAAGTATTCAGTCCAAGACAAAGCAGAACATAGTTCATCTATAGTTTACATAAGATGCACATCACACTTTGTCTATTCAAGCAAGACAAAGAGAGCTTTGTGTACCACCTTTAACAGATAATGAGGAAGAAAAGAATACAACATTTTATCTGTTAGAGCAACACAGAGTGAACTTCATCTATCACCTTCAATAGACAATGAAGAACAAAGGAAGAACATTTTACTTCGTCTGTTCATATTAAGGAGAAGCTTCTCAATCGATTAGCCCAACTTCATTAGCATCACTTAGAGTTAGCCTATTATCTATAACAAAAAAGTACATACACGAAGGATCAATCAACAAACAAATCTCTTGGATGAATTCAGGCAGATAAAGAAGAATTTGTTTATCAGTCGGTTCAACTTCATCTGCACCATTCAATGTTCATCTGCTACTTGCAACTGACAAAATCATTCTTATGGGAGTTCAACTAATAGACAAACTTATGAAGAATTTGTCTGCAACTTATGGCAAACAAATGTAGATAGAGAGAGGCCATGACTTATCAGAGGAGAATCGATTTATGTGACTAACATACAAATGGCATCTGTATTTGAGCCGTCATCATCCAAACTTATTTCAGACATCATTTCTAGCAACAAATGGTGCTGCAAAGTTTTCAAGCTTGTTAAGTCAAACAAAGAGCAACTTTTAAAATAGCTCCTCCTCCTCTCTAAATGGCAAAGCAGCAGCTTGAGATAAACCAGAAAGACTTGGACTTCAATAATAGAAAATTCAAATGGTCTTATTCATTCAATGCTGCTCTCATTTGCTGCATTCAATGGAACCCATGTTCTCCAATGGTCAAAAAGATGAAGAAGCTATTTAAGGAGAAAAGGTAGGACAATTCAAACGGTGAAGGAATACCTTTCAAATGCGCTTAACCTTATGCAAATCCTTCCACCCATGGCCAGAAGCTTAAACCTTTAGTTATCTATCCTTGAGCTTAAATCTTTATATCCTTAATGGCCATTGTCCTTATATTTTGGGAAGATCCTTTTGCATTACTAGAGCTATAAAGGATTTCATCTTCCCCTATGCTTCATTGTAACACTTTGTAAAGTGTTAGTTTTCTAGTAAACTTGAAACTAGATGGTTGTTGGTGAGCTTTAGAAAACTAACAAGTTTGCTGGTGATCTTAGTAACTAGTGAGTTTGTGGTGAGCTTGTGAAAACCACATTGTATGAGTTGTTAGTGAGCTCTGAAAAACCAACAAGTTTGCTGGTGATCTTCAAAACCAGTGAGTTTCCTGGTGAGCTCATGAAAACCAGAAGAGTGTTGGGAGCATTGTTGTATTTCTATTATATGGGATATAGTGGAACCCAAAGCACAACGAGTGCATGCTCTTGGAAGAGTGGATGTAAGGATGGGGACCTGAACCACTATAAAAATCATCTTGCCTGTGTGTGTGTGTGTTTGTTCATTTGCTTTATTCTTCATGCATTTTTTTATTCCTATTATTCATTTTATACCACATCACACACAAGCACGAAAAGAGGAAAATGATCTAACAGGGGTTAAGCAATGAATTTTTATTTACCAAATTCAACCCTCCCCTCTTGGGTTAAACCATCCTACGGGACTTTACACATGTGAAGTCTTCAAAAGATATTCAGAACTTGTCTAAAAGTGCCTCAGAGGATAACGATAGTTATAGGAATGTCAGTGTTTAGAAGGAACAGCCTAAGCATGAAATGGTAACTTCAGAAGCTCTGAGATTTAACTTCAGAGTCCCTAAAGAATGATGAAAGCATTGCTTAAGAAGTCATGGTACTTCAGACATTTTGAAACTTAGCTTTAGAAGCTCTTAAGCACACTTATGAGACACTGCAGAAGATGTTAGTTCAAAACGGCCTAAAAGAGCTCAAAATTGTAAAGCCCGAACCTTCAGAGGTTCTGAAATCTTATTTTAGACCTTTTGATGCAACAACAACTTCAAGCACTCATGAAGGAGTGCCATTCTGAAGTGGTACTCTAAAGAATCCAACAAAGCACACATTGAAAAGTTCCATCTCTTCAGAGGCAATGAAGTTTTACTTCAAATGTATGGAAGCAATGACAATTTGCAACAGTAAAAAATTTGAACATTTCCCTTGCAATGGCTAGAATTTGAATGCTACTATAAAGGGAGTAAATCTGGGGCATTCAAAAGGCTTGTTGTTCATTGTAATCAACTGCTAGCATATGGTGTTAAGGTTTTCTAGTATAATGATGAGAAGGTTGTTGTCTCCACAGGAACTGCAAATTTCAACTAATTACTAGCTATTGCAGTAAATAATCCTAACTTTATTTGAAAAATCAAGAACTAAGAAATTGGACAATAAGTAAAATTAAAAAGACTTTGATAGGAAGAAATCAAGATAGGGATGCTCTAGAGGATTGATTTCATTTATGTTTCAATCATGGTGTTTTCAATTGTTTATATATTGATCATTCTATTGGTTTATAAATCAAGAATTCCAATGTACTCAACTCTCACTCCCGAGTACTGAGTCAATTATCTATTCTTAATATCCCAATTTTGATATCCCTATAAAAATCAAAAGATTAAGAATGCATTAAGATTTGTAATTCTTTTAATTGATTTCACAAAAGCGAAAAGCTTTCTCGAGTCATGAAGAATTTCATGTTATGATGCCTAGATCCTAATTAGAATTACCTTACCCAACTATCAAATCCCAAATATAAAATCATTCAATAAATGGTCAGCAAATTGAAAGCATTAAGAACAAGACATCATAAATAAACTAATGAAGACTCTTAATAATATAACTAATAAATCACACCATAATATCCACATAAGATCCATCTCTCCTCTAGAAAGAGGAGTTTAGATACTTATTATGATATCAAAATCACTTCCAAGTGTTCTAACATGATCCCAAAATTAAAGGAAGAACAAGAAAGAACAAGAAAACTCAAGTTGATGTTTCTCTTCCTCTAGCTTGCACCATAATTCTTTGATCTTGAAGTTCTCCACACCAAAAGTTCCCCTTCTCTTTCTGTTTACTCCCTTATATCTCCCCATTAGGATTAAGCACAAATATTGGGCGCTACGGTGCCTAGACCCTGCCAAACCACCATCTTGCAATGTTGTGGGCATTATGGCGCCCAACGGTGCCCAAATGTTGTCTCCCTTGTCTTCTTCCATTGTGATTAGGTGCTGCGGTGCCCAAATTCTGTCCACTACATCAAGTCTTTGAAAGCTTTCATTTTCAACTAGTTGATCTTCTCCAACTCCATTGTATTGCTCCTTTTTTTTCTCATTGATTTCTTCACCTTTCATGCACTTGCATACCTTTTAACAAACACAAATAAAAACATAATAAATTAACTAGAAAAAACACAAGGACAAACCATAGATCAATTAAAATGGATATAATGACAATGAATAAAATTCACTTATCAAATACCCCAAACTTATAATTTTGCTAGTCTCGAGCAAAATAAAACAAAACAAAACTAATCACTCAACACACACTTTTAAGAAAACAAAAAAAAAAAAACTAAAAGACTAACTAGTTTCAGCTCAAAATGAATTCATATGCATTTAACTTGAGAAAAATTCCAAAATACACTACATGTCTAGAATTTCAACTTGAACTTTGTTGTAAGTTACTCTTGATTCCTTATATGTGTGCAATGGATAGAGCCAATATCGTTCAATCATCTGTGACTTAAATGGTTTCATGTAACTATGAGAACTTTGCACCAAGAATCAATAGGTCTTATTAGGCTTGTAGTAGGGCCTTATATTTAGCAAAAAATAAATAAATAAAAGGAATGTTGATTCACAAACTAAGAGATCATAAATGAATTTTCACATGAATGTTTACTCTCTTTACTGTTTGTTTGCTCTCCTCTTTCTTTTTATGGGTTGTATTACTACAACACCCTTAAACTTATTTTCTTTTAAGTTCATTACTATATGATCCCACCAATTGAAAGATGAATCCTTATTGATTCTTTTCTTTTTTTCCTTTTTCTTTTCCTTTTGGCATTTTTCTATTCACTACCCCCAAATTTATCCTTTTTTTACTAAACTCATACCTCTCTAACAACCATGTGTATAAAATATATCTCTTAATTAGTCAAGTATGGTTTTTCAGGCTAAAAGGGTTTGACTAATGAGGCTGAAGAAATGAAAGTTGAATGGTGGTCTTTCACATGCTTTGTATATGACATTCTTTCTTTAAGTCTCAATAGGGACACTAGTGACATAACTATACTAGGTTAGCTTGAAAGGCTCAAACTGATCAAAGACTAATAATTTTCTTAGTACTCCAGTAATCAAACAACATGGCTATGTGTTCAAGTGAATAAGAAATCTTAAGTAAAGTTAAACAAGTATTCAAATCAAGCACACAGACTAAGCATGCATTTTTCTTTTTTCAAAAGCTATATCCAATGGATCACATTCTTACCATTGGTCTCCAACAACTGAACCTTAACAACACAAATTTTTTTATATAAATATAGGAAAACATAAAGTAGAAGCACACTAGCCATAAATAACACAAAACAAATTACTTGAAAATAAAAAAGCTAAACCATCAATACAACCTAAAAAATAGAAATTACAAACCAGAGACACCACAAAACAAAATACTTCAAGATAGAAACCAACAAAATACCTCTCAAACTTAAAACGACATTGTCCTTAATGTAAAAGAAAAGAATGAGTGCAAGAACTTCCTTGAAGTGAAAGTACTCAGTCATCTCCAATTGTATCTTCATCATCATCATCCTCTTCCTTAGGAACATAGGCTAGCAAATAAGTAGAAATAGTGGAGGTTGCAGAAATTGAATTTGAATCATAACTTGGTTAGCATTTTGGTTGGAGAGCATTGAAGCCAAAGCAATGTGAAATTGCATCATATAAGTGAGATGTTACTCTTGTCTAACCAAAAACTGATTGAGCCTCCAATTCATAGAGTTAGTCCATTGTTGTTGCTGCTCTTGTTTGACCAAAAATTGATTGAGCCTCCAATTCATGGAGTTGGTCATTTGTTATTGTTGCTCTAATGTCTGCTGCATATCTGATATTTGATCATGCAAGTTGAATAGATCTGATTCAAATCAGTATAGAGGATTTTTCCTTTCTATCATGAGGTACTTCGCTGTGAAGTGCTCAGGCCTGGCAGACTTTGAATTAGAGAGGTGCCTACTTCATCACTTGACTCTTCCTTCCTAGTAAGTCTCCTAATCATATAAGGACTAATTGGTGGTTTAGGGTGTTGAATTTCCTCTATAGGACTCATCACCACTCCTTGCAAACACAAATCATAAATAAGTGATGGATGACCAAATCTGCCTAAGTGTGTCAACCCCTATGCCATGTTCAAGATAGATACCTCAATGATCCTTCCTACATCAATGGAGAGGCCATCTTAAATGGCATAATTTAACAAGGCTCTTTCCCTTGTGACCTTTGAGATATGGTTTGTAGGCAACATCTTAGTAGAGATGAAATAGTGCCAGACCTTTCCTCTTATTTTCAAACCCATTGCTGGAAAATTGACTATGATAATTTTGGATCTTTCCCAGTAAGTGCACGGCTTGGCTAGAAAGTTGATTATCTCATCAAGATCTTAAACTTGATTTTTCAATCCTAAATAGCCATCCATTGGTAAATTGAGAAGTTGGTACCTTTGATTGATTGTTGTTCTATCAAAAGGAATCCATTTTCCACTCACTAAAGCCTTCATACCTCTGTGCTCTCATGCATTGCTAAAAAAATGTTTGATAACAGGAACAAGAGCCACACTAGGTTATTTAGTGTATTCTTCCCAATTCCTTTCCTTGATAATGGTATTGACAACTCTCATTGGTTTATGAAAACCCCTTTCTTGAATACATTGTTTCCCAACAATGGAGTCTCAGAATCTCCCCATTACTTCTTCACTCACAAAGGTTTGTTGAACTGATCCACTCTGGGAGGAGTTGCTATGTTGTCTCTTTGGGGCGATCAGACAAACACTTAGAACACTACAACTATGTAGCTCATAAGCAACAATTTCACATCACAAGCCAAAGTTCACTTCACATGTAATCCAACACCCGACCCCTTGTTTAACAATTGAAGGCAACAATTGCAAAAAAAAAATTATCTCCCATAACTTCATGCAGAAAGCCTCTACCTCACATAGGAGTTTCCTCAAAAAGTTGGTGTGCACAACCTTTACTTCACACATTCACTAATTTTCTACTTATCATCTCTTTTCATCTCCATCAACAACCAATTGTTTACAAAGACAACTCTTAAGTAGGTAAAACACATACTTGATTGTAACACCCAAGGTGTTAAAAATGGGGGAGAAAATTTCTTTTTGGATTATAATGATGATTTGAGCAGAGGAAAGTGTGTTGAAGTTGCATATGGACATAAATTGCATGCGAATTTAAGTAACCTTGGAAGAAGATTATATGTATGTGGGAGTAAAGTGATTGTATAGCATAGTCTCTAATTAATTGAGGGCATGATTCACTAATTTAGTGTGATTTTTTTGTGTTTATATGTCCTTGTTTAAAAGGGATAAAATACATGAGAGAAAACAAGGCATAAAGTGGAGAAAAACATAAAATAGGAGGCAACAAAATCCAATGTTGCGGTCCTAGAATCTGGTGCCAGGGTGCCACTTAAGAAAGTTGGAAAGGCGGCATCCAAATTCGGCAGCACAACGCAGGCCAGCGGGCAAAGTTGATGAATGCACTTTTTAAAGCCATTTCATTCTGTTCTTTTCATTTCTATTCTATTTTCTTCTTCCCCATGTCCTAACATTGAAACCCAACCTTGTAAACATGGATTTCTTGCCATTTTAGCTAGGAAATTGATAAGTGAATTATATTCACTCATATTGTATCTGAATTAGCTAAATTTCGATATGTTCTTGAGTTTTTCTAGGTTTATCAATGGTTTATATGTTTATGTTTGATCGCAGGCACATGAATACATAAAAGAAGAAAAACTACCCGCAAAACATGAATGAGGAAAAGGTGAAAAGTGGACAAATTAGAATGATGAACAAGTTGTTGAAAGAGGGGAGAAATTAAAGGCCAACAGCATGATGCCACAACATCCTTTTTGCTACTGCGACATTAGAGTTTTAAAGGCAGCAATTATAATATTGGAGTTTTAAAGGCAGCAGTTATAATGCTGCAGCATCACTTTGTGATGCCATAGCATCCATACAGGCTCAAGCTAAACCCCTCAGTCTAGCAGCTTTGATATTGTAGCATCACTTCTTAATGTCACAGCATCCTTCCAGAATCAAGGAGAAACACAAGTTTCAAGTAGCTTTGATGCCACAGCATCACTTTTTGATGTTGCAGCATCCATGTAGACCAAGGCAAAATGCATTTATCTATCAGCACTGATGCTGTAACATCATTTTCTGGTGTCGTAGTGTCCTTCCAGACCAAAGAAAAAGTGATGTTCCAGCAACGCTGATGCTGCAGCGCCACTTCTAGATATCGCAGCATCCATCCGAAATCAAGGCAAAGTGCATTTTGATGCCACAACATCCATTTTTGATGCCCCAGCATTGAAGCTGGAGACAAGATTCTAGATTTTTTGAGATTGCTTTGGAACGATGATGGATTTTTGGGAATTGCTTGAAAATATTGAAAAATGAAAAATCTTCATCAGAAGAAGTATAAAAGTAAAGAGAGGTCACCCTAGATGACATCTTGGAGAGTTTAGGAAATGCTTTTAGCGATTCTTGGAGAGGTTTTGGGAAAGGAAGAAACTTCATGCAGCAACCCAAGCTAAGCACCGCCTGAAAGAGTTTGCTATCACTTTAATCCTCATTTCTTTAGTGTTTTACATCTTATCCATCATCTGTAACTTAGATTAAAGTTGGAATTTGAATTTTAATAATGATATATGAATGTTTTATGGATTTAATTTTATTATGTGTAGCTAAACTCCTCTTTCTAGAGGAGAGATGGATCTTGTGTTGAAGTCATGGTTTAATCAATGAACTATGCTATTTTGTAGGTTTTATTGATTTATTCATGATGTTGTGTGATTAATGCTTTTAATCTACTAGCTATTTATTGAATGATATTTCATTTAGGATTGACACTCTGGAGAGGTAATTCTAGATGAGATCTAAACATCATGCCATGTAATGCTAGATGACTTAGGAAGGCTTCTAGGTTATATGAGATTATTCAAAGGAACCATAAGTCTTAATGCATCTTAATATTTTAATTTTTATAGGGATATCAAAATTGGGATATTGAGAATAGTTATTTAGCCTAGTGATGAGTGAATTTCAATTACTTATATTTTGTATTTTAAGGCTTAATTTCATGCAATCTTTAATTAGTTTGATGCCAATTTCACATGTTTTTATTATGTATTTATATTATTGGAAGAGTAGAGACAAGGATAGAATGCAAGAAAATATGGGGCAATAAAGTAGTGATGGAAGGCAAACAAAGCAGCAAAAGAGTGGAGCTGAAGCAATATGGGAGCAGGATAATTAGCATGTTGGTGCCGTTGGTGCTAGCAGCTGATCAAATCATAGGATTAATACTTTTTTTAGTTTGTGGAAAAGCTATATTTTAAAGCTATTTTTAGTAGTTTTAGGGGAGTCCTTTAGGGGGAGTCGAGGGTTTTTTCCTGGAGACTATTCTGAGAGGATTTTTAGAGGAGAAAAGAAGGAGATTCGAGAAGAGAAAAGGCGATTCAAGAAGGCTAATTGCAGTATGATATTCTTCATGAAGGGAGTATCTTTCATTTTCTTCATGAATTAATTCCTTCTTTCTAGGGTGAAGATGTAGCCCTTTTTGATGAACCTTATTATTTGGATTATTAATTATTTAATGCATGTTTGTATTTTTATTCGTGGGTTTTATTTCAATACTTTGATTTATGTGATTGCTTAATCACTAGTTTCAAAAATCTTATTGATTGTCTATATATGGTTAAGGTGCACACCTAATGCACAATCATGAGCTTCCTTAAATGGGAAGAGCAGAAGGTTAAGGCACGCACCTAACGCATAACTATTCTACTTGGCTCGTAGTTCTTGATCATAATGAGTTTTCACATCAATTATGCTACACACCATAGGTAATTGGAATGAGTAAAAGTGCTTGATTTAAACTCACACACCAGACAGTAATAATTATATCTAGAAAGAATGAACCCAAGCAAGCATTGAATCCAATATCCAAATAGTAAAAGGAGTCATTAAGTGGTGAAATGTATACCCTAGACCTTTGCTACTTGCAATATATCCTATGTCATTCTTTGGCCATAGATTTCATATTATCTTTTAGTTTATTATTCTTATTAATTCAATCAACAATCCATCTTTTCAAAGTCAACTTTAGTTAGTGACTCAATTTAATTAAATCAGTTTGTCATTCTCTGTAGGATCAACCCTTTCTCACAGACACTGTATTGCTAAACATTCATACAATTGCGAGGTATTATAATTTGAACCATCAAGTTTTTGGCCCCATTGCTGGGGAAATGGTTCCAAGTTGATTTAATTAGGTTTAGTTAAAATTTTTCTTTTCTTTTGTTTTTGTATATATATTTTGTATAAAATTTCTGAATTTTCCTTTTGGTTTTGTAAAGTTTGAATGAACAGAAGGAGATTGCTGAATTGAACTTGGATTCCATTAAGTGATCAAAGAAAAAAGGTAAAAGTTATGCCTAAGAACATCCCTGAGGAAGAGGAACTTCAAGAAGAGACTCAAGAAGAAGTTACAATGGCAGACAATGCAGATAATAATGTAGCTCAACCAGCTCAGATAGCTCAATAACTTATGAAAGAGTTTGCATATCCTACCATTGGAATTTCACCCTCATGCTTTGAATTGAATGATGAAGTTAGGAACTATGAAGTCAAGCACATTCACTTTAATATGCTTCCATCATCTCATAGTATAGCTACAAAAGACCCACTGACTTTCATGGATGATTTGTGTGCAACAATCTAGACTTTTTCATTGTAAGGATTGACCAAAGACCAAGTACACATGAGATGTTTTCCCTATACCCTAAAAGATGCAGCCAAAACCTGGTTTATGACTTTGACACTTGGCTCTTTGACTACATGGGAAGCAGTTTACAATAAGTTCATAAGTATGTTTTATTCCCATGCCAAGACTGCGGAACTGAAAGGCGAGATTGCTACATTCTCTCAGCTAGATGGAGAAGCCTTCCATGAGGCATGGGAAAGGTTCAAAGATGTATTGATTTAATGCCCTTGTCATAGATATCCTTTAGAACTGCTAAATCAATATTTTATGATGGACTAACACAACCATGCCAAGCCATGGTTGATAATGCTATAGGGGGAGCCATGGGAGAGAAGACTCCAGAGCAGACGTATGAGTTGTATGAGATGCTAGGAGCCAATTCCCAATAGAAAATTGTGAGAAGTCTAGAGGTATTTATGAAGTAAGTTCTAATATAGACTTATCTATGCAAATGTTTGAGATGGCTAGACAAATGAAGTCATTGTGTTCAATGGTGGCAAGCATGTAGCAACCATAGCCTACCTTAATAGAGGTTGGTTCCTTTTGTGGTATATTTGGTCATACACGTAACATTTCCCCTTCGTAAGAACACTTTATAAGAGATGCTGAGCAGGCCAATGCACTAAATGTCTGCAACCAGCAGTGACCAAGGAATGATCCATGCTCAAATTCCTATAATCTGGGGTGGAGAAATCATCCTAACTTTGCTTGGAGCAATAAGCGCAACCAGAATCAAGTTGGATCTTCTTTTCAGCAAACAAAGCCAAAGCTTAGTCTCAAAGAAACCTTGAAAAATTTCATGTAAGCAACGCAAAATCAATTTCAAACTAATGATACAAGGTTTTAGAATGTGGATTCAAGACCGAACAACATAGAGGCTTCTGTGAAAAGGATAGAAACACAGATAGGTCAAGTTGCTAAAGCAGTGCAAGGACACAAACTTGGATAGTTGCCTAGTCAGCCTAAGCAAGCAAAAACTCTTCTTGGGAATTAGTAAAAAGGGAAGTCGTCTTACCTAGATATTAAATACAATGCTTCTTGGGAGGTAACCAAAGCTTTTGAGTTTTTATTTTTCTTTTAGTTAATTTTAGTTATTAGGAAAAGTTGATTTGTTGCTTCAGTTGATAGGTTAGCATTAGGGTAGTTTGTTTGAGTTATATGTTGAATTTTTTTTTCATTGAATAATTTGCTTTTGTGTATCACTAAAAGGTTGAAAAACATTGAAACAAGGGAATTGGATGCCAAACTAGTGAAGATTTAAAGCAAGGATCACATTATGCAAGTGATAGAGTTATGGACCAAATCAAAGTGATTCATCAAAGTCTTGAAGAAGGGAAGCAAAGCACATGAAGTTAGCCAAAAGTCATCACAAGGTGCCATAAGAGAGGGGAAGCCAAAGCGGGCAGCAAATAATGCCTGCCGGCACTCATCTGGGGCCACCG
>JAYJMB010037079.1:0-33763 GCA_036873735.1 Pouteria campechiana | reverse complement strand
GAAAAATCATGGTATTATCATGTGGATTTATGGTGTAAAGTGGAGTAACGACCCCAGGAGGGCGGGGCGTTACAATACATAAGCATACTATCCTTCATACTGGTCGATCATAACTAAAAAGTCATCAAGTAGCCCTCAAAGTTCCTGACATACATTTCATTACAAAACTTATTCAGTTCTAAGCTAAATACATATTTCAACAAAATAAATATGTTGCTATAGCATGCCATATTCTATTAAAGTAATCAAATAACCAGGAAAGTTAACACAACCATTTTAACCAAAGGAATCCAATGATTCTATCACAATTCAATTAAACAAACAAAATTATCAACCAAGACTGACTTCAGTTTTCACACTTATTCATGAAACATTGCAGTTGCATCATTTTTAATTCTAATACATTGTGAACATAATATTTATGCACTTAAATATGATACCTATGCAGGCATCATCATGCTTCCTTGAGCTACTCAGATCATAGCAGGTATATGTCACCCCTAAATCATAATTGTGCCATCATAGCACTATCACTTTCTTCTATATCAATATCATCTATGTTATATCATAACCATTCATAAACCCCCCTTGTTCGGTTCTCATGCCTTCAAACTACCTATAAACTAATATCCTTTCATGTTTCCATGATGTGTCATTTCTTATAGCTTCCAATAACCATTGCCATCATGATTCTAGAATTTGGTTAGGAGTTATCACATTGACAAGTCACTAGGCTCTGATACCATTCTGTAATGCCCCGCACCCCCACCCTATGTGTTTTGACCGTCTTGTATATTATTCTCTATTAGGGCCTATGCGGAATGCTACCATTCCCCTATTCTCAAGGACATTTTCATATTTTCCTATAATTTTCTTATTTTAAAGGGAATATTCTGCCAAAAATCTGGTAGGGTCTACCCTAAAATGTAATGAATTACACCTATACAATAATACACCTAACTTATAATTAATCTTATAAAATTAACATTTCAATAATGATTATAAAGCAATAATACTAACCACAAAACTTACACTCACTCCCACAACTGCATACCCAAGACCGGAACTGAATCATGATGGCACTCATACAAATTCATTTATACTAACTTAATCATAATCATTATGACATGCCATACACTTTATTATATATAATTTGAGATCTTCTAACTACAATTATAGATCTTTTGAATACAATATATAATACATACAAAACGTTCATTTCAAATCATTAGACTACTAAGGTAATAGCTTCAATCCTTACTCACCAGTCCCAACCCACCATTAGGATTCTTCACCTAGCCTGTAAGTTAAAGAAAAATAAAATAACAAGGCATGAGTCTAGGCAACTCAGTAAGTAGATAAGTAATAGAAAACAATAATAAATAATAAATAACATAATATTTTCTATTCAAAACATACATAATCATGCTCAACATTCTAGTATACAACCATACCATATCCATCATCACATTCAAGTTAAGAACATAGTATATTCACCTTCAAAACATGTATAGTCATGCCCAACACTTTCCACTCTATTTAACACCTCTGCCATATAGCACATATATAGCACTATTCACAATTGTATAATTTACAATATCTATTCCTAAACAAAATTAAGGGATAATCTCTATCCCTATCAAATCAGGCATTTACATGAAGCTTTATTTACATAGTATGGGATAATCTTTGTATCCCCAACAATCACATAGCCATACATAAATAAAACACCAAGTATTTCAATCTAAGGGATACTCGCTATCCCTAACAAATCAAATAGTATCAACCTTAAAGAAACATGGGATATCCACTATCCCCAAACAAAACATATAAGCCCAGATACAAGCAAACAAAATATTCCATATCCCGTTCAGTCATCACATTCAACCAAAAGAGGAAGCCTACCTACCTCATAATTCGTCAAGTGTCATAACTCCTTATGTCTCATAATTTGCTTTCTATTATCCTCAAATGTTCTTGCACATATAACACTATGATCAGTCCATTAATAAGTCTATGCACCTTTCAAGTGATAGCTACACTTTAACAATAATCACTAGGCCATTTAACTTATATTTCTCTTTAATCACTTTATAATCATATATTAATATATCATGTTAATGTTTCTTTTATAGCTGATCTTGGGCTATAATTTGGCTAGTCACATCACTTCCCTTGTGGAAGTATTTCATCAAATATGATAACATCATTTGGCTTATATGTTTCTTTAAGATAATTCAACCATACTCATTTTCAATCATATACAGTAACAATTTACCATCAATTAGTCTCAATAAGGATGAATTAACCTTCATAACAATGAATCAATCTCCATCATAGATTAGTTAATATCTAATTCTCATTAAATTCCTATAATCATGTTTAATACCTAATGTACATCTTACATGTAACATGCTAAATAGTTAAAAAACTTTTAAACAACCCAAATTCAATCAATTCATGACTCACATAGTGTAGCGTCCCATATTATGGCTTAAACCAAGAGGGGAGGGGTGAATTGGGTACTTGAAAATTCATTGCTTAAGCCCCTATTAAACCATTTCCCTCTTTTCATGCTTGTGTGTGGTGTGTTGTAAAATAAATGCTAAAATAGTAAAGTGTATGAAGGATAAAATAGATAAACAAACACATACACAAACAACATGAATTTTTATAGAGGTTCGGGAATCCTGTCTCTACATCCACTCTTCTAAGAGCACACAGTTATTATACCTTGGGTTCCACTATGTCACATATAATGGAAATACAATAATATTCCTGGCAGTCTTCAAGATTTCAGCTTTAGGGAGCGTAAACAGTGCTCCCAATCTTCTAGATTCCAACTCCATGGGGCATAAACATAGTGCTCCCAGCACTCTTCTAGTTTTCACAAGCTCACTAGGAAACTCACTAGTTTTGGAAGATTACCAACAAACTTGATGGTTTTTCAGAGCTTACCAGCAACTCATACGATATTGTTTTTCTGATCTTACCACAAACTCATTGTTTTTCAGATTAACCAGAAATTAATACACATTTAAGTATAGCGGAAGATGAGATCTTTTATATCTCTTGTAATACAAAAAGATCTTCCCAAAATGTAAACTCAATGGCCTTATAAATGTACAAATTGAAGCTCATAAAAGATAGATAATGGTTTAAGCTCTTGGCCATGGGTGGAAGTATTTGCATAAAACTAAGCTCATTTTAAATGTCTTCCTTTACCAATCTTGAATCATCCCACCTCTTCTCCTTAAATAGCTTCTTCATAATTTTGACCATTAGAGAAGATGGGTTCCTTTGAATGCAAAAATGAGAGCAGCAATGAATGAAGAAGACTATTGAGATTTCTGCCATTAGAGTGCAAGCCTTCTAATTTATCTCAAGTTGTTGCATCGTCATTCTTTTACAGAGAGGAAGATTAGGTGTTGTTGAAATGTCTTTTCTCATTTTGACTTGACATAGCTAAAAAACTTGTAGCACCTCTTGTTACAAGAAAAGGTAATTGAAACATGTTTGCATAATGAAAGTACAACTACATATGCCATTTAGATGCAAGTCATATAAATGAATTAATCTTAGACAAGTCATAGCCTCTCTCTGTGTACATTTATCCATCATAAGTTTTAGACAAATTCTCTCATGATATTTGTCTATCAGTTAATCCTTCATGAGTATGATTTGTCTATTGTAAATAACAGAAGAACTCTAGCACCATAGACAAAGTCAAACTATTCTATAAACAAACTCTGCTTTGTCTAGCTCAAATAAATGAAGTATGATATTCTTCTTTTGTTTCACATTCATCTGTAGAAAGCAACAAGTGCAAATGAAGTTGAACTAGATTGTTTTAGACAAATTAGGCTCCACACTTTGTCTATAGATTTGTCTATAGTAAGTTGTAGATGAATGTACTTATGCATTGAAGTCCACTTTGTCTACGTAACTACTTTGTCAATGCAGCTTCGTCTCTGCTTACTGTGTTGCTTTTACTTTGTTTTTCACTTTGTCTTCCACTTTGTCTATAGTAAGTAACAAATGAATTTGATTTTGTAGACAAAGTTGAATTCCTCATTTATTGTACATTTGTTAAAACAATAGATGGAGTTCATCTCTACAACTTCTTACTTACTTCATTGATTTCTCTGTCTTTGCTCTCAATCGAAGTTACTTCTACTTTGTCTTTACACGTTCTTATCTTTAAATGAATCCATCTATCTAGCTTTGTTAGGCAGACAAAGTTTAATCCCTTTGTGCATATTTTTCCATGTTATTAGTCCCATGTAGATGAATAGCTCAAGAGGGAAAGGGTGAATTTAGTATATAAAAATTATGATCAAATAAAACTTGATGAGCTAAGAGGAAGTAGTGATTTAGTATATATGTAATTTTCAAGTTTGATTATATGACAAATTCACTTCCAAGTTCAACTTCTCTTAGCTACTTCTTTGACAAACAACTTATCGTGTATGTGTGTGATGATGTGAATGATAAGATTATGCTTAATGAAGTAGTGCAGGGTATAAAAAAAATGCACAAGCAACTAATTAAAATAGTGGAGTGCATGAAGGATAATGTAAGTAAGCAAACACATACATACAGACAATATAATTTTATAGTGATTCAGGTACCTCGTTTCTAAGTCCACTCTTCCAAGAGCACTAACTCATTGTGCCTTAGATTCCCCCATACAGTGGAAATATACTGGTGTTCCTGATACTCTTCTAGATTCCAGCTTTAGGGGGTATAAATAAGTGTTTCCAAAACATCTTCCAGATTTCAGTTTAAAGGGGCATAAGCAAGTGTCCCCGACACTTTTCCTGGTTTTATGGGTTCCCGAGGAAACTCATTGGTTTCAAAGATTACTACAAACTTGTTGGTTTCTCGAAGTTCACCAACAACTCATTACAACATGGTTTTAATGAGCTCACCACTAACTCATATAGCTAATTTGACAGCACTCTTTTTGCACATTACAATGCCTCTTTTTTAGGCTGATTTGCACAAAGATTAAGCTCATAAATAAATTGATATCTCATTGAAGCTAATTAGATATCAATGTTCTAGGTATATGATTATGATAAAATGTTTTAGGCTCATTATCTATCAGTGCAATGGAGATTGATTATCTAGGAGGACGCAAAGTCAAATTGAGAGAAGTATTACTCATTTAAGCTTTGTTCTAATTTTTCTCTTGGCTTCCTCAACCTTCTTTGTTGTTGCTCAACTACCTTCATATTGCTTTAGAAATTTCTGCCCATTGGAGGTAGTTAGCTTTCAATTAATGTTGAAGATCATTCCAATTTCTCCCTTTGGAAAGTTTTCTTCTTGAGAAACTCATTTGTAGCTAGAAAGCCTGTAAAGCCAACATTGAAGAAGGTGCCTTTCCATTTTTAGCAAATGCCAAATGAAGACTTTCTTAGTTGTGTGACTCATTTATTATTATGGAAAGACACTCATTAATCCTGAGGGACATAGCCTCTAAGAGTCACAATCTTTAATAAAATTTAGACTACATTCCTTTGAATTTCTTTCCATCTTTAGCTAATCTTGAATTATCCAGTCAACTTTACAAAATTTTGCTTCAAGTGATATTTTGACCGAAGAGTGCAGTTAGTGATGTCTAGCATAGATGGCTTCTACTCTTCATGATATATCATATTTTATCAGAGGACTTTGTCACTTGAATTTGCCTTTTGTAAATGATAGACAAAGTTACTCTGAATAGATCCATATAATATACTACTTCGTCGATGTCGGAGATGATGTAGCAGTTCACTTCGTCTTCTAGTTTGACTGTTATAAGTAACAGCTAAATTGTGAAGGCACAGATTAAGTTCCTCTTCTTCATTGTTCTTCAGATGATGTTCTCTTAACAGACAAAGTTTTACTTTATTAACTAAGGTGGCTTTGTCTATTAAAAATGATAGACGATATTTGTAGTGCTGACAGAGCTTCTTCGTAACAAACAAAGTATTCTTTACCAGACAAAGTCTTCTTCTCATCAGTCGAAGTGCCTTTATCTGTTGTAAATAACAAACAATTCTTCTTATCAGACAAGGCTTCTTCCTCAATAAATAAAACATACTTTGTCTATTGTTTGTCTGTTGAGATTAGCAGACAACGTTGCAGCCCATAGACAAAGTCTTCCAAATGGTTCATTTGTTGGCTTGTAAGTGATAGATGAAGTTGTGGTGTGCAGAAAAATTCTTCTTTTAGTGACTCATATGATTGTTATTGTTAAGTCACAAATGACTTATTGAGGCATGGATGACTTACTTCTTTAAAGGTTGTCTGATGGCTTTGTCTGTTGCTGGTAATAGACAACTCTTCGTAGATGAAGGCAACAAACAAAGTTTTCTTCTTTAACTACTGTGTCACTTCTTCTTTAGCTTCCATATTTTCTGCAAAGATTGCAGACGAATTCCTTGGCCTCTTCAATTTTTAGATGAACTTTATATGATAGATAAATGCATGATTAATTTTGTCTTCATTTTGGCTTCTTCGTTTATCTATTTTCTGCTCTATTTTGTCTCTGCTTCTACAAACTAAATCCATCTGTGTTTTGTGGACAAGTATTGATTATAAGAAATTTTTCTAACTTGTCCATGGTACAATTTGTCTGAATCTTCTTTTAGCAGATGCTATCTGACGCTGACTTTATTTATAGGCAAATTGCTTGATCACTCATCGAGGCTTAGAGCTCCATGACTATAAATTTACTTGATGGCTTCTTTTCAAAGTTTCAATAGCATTCTTTTTTATTATTCTTGTCTTCTTTTAGTCAGTGGATTAAGCTTGTTGATGCATTCATTATGTGCGCTAATATATTTGAATTGCTTCCCTGTATGTTTAGACCTATTTTTGCAATGCTTAGGAACACAATTGTCGGTACTACACTTTTTCACTCATACGTTGTTGCTCATCATCAAAACTAGGTTGTTTGCTATATGCTCTATTTAGTTTAACATTCTCGCCCTTTTTTATGATGACAAAATATTTGAGTAAAATACCTTTTAGAGAGTAAAGATATTTGCATATGAAATGTATGCATGTATAAATGTATATATATAAAGGTATCGTAGCTCCCCCTAAATTAGTGCATGGTTTGCTTGTTTAACGTCTCCTAGCATAGCATAGTATTTTTGTGACTCAACTCCCCCTAAGTGACTCAACTTCCCCTGAGTGGATACCACTTTTAAATTTTACGTATGTATTTCATATACCTCTCCCCCTTTTTGTCATAATCAAAAAGGTAAATAACTTATCAAGAAATGTCATTCATGCAATATGAAAAGACTACAAATTGAGAATTTTATTTAAGAATGTTCTCTTCATTAATATGCATAATAAATGTATAAGATCAAAATGCACATATATCAAAATACAGTAGTCAGATCTGCTAGATATGGATAAGGAAGAGGTTTTCCTTCATTGTCTTTAGCATTGGCTGCCATCCCTCTTTTGTATAGGATCATCAACTTTTGAGGGTTTAGAAATGGATTTCTTAGTTTTGGTGATTGGAATTTTGAATCTTGAAGAAGGAGGAGGATTTGATAAACTAAGATGAGGAGGTGAAGTTCTGGATTTTGTGAAAACAACTCCTTCTAGTTCAATTACTCTTAGTTTTTCAAAATATTTGGATTATTAAACTCAGGAAATGGTGGAGGTAAGTTAGCAAAATATGCATTGATAATATGCATTGATCTGCATGAATCTACATTATCTATATGCATCATATGGGAGATAGAATAGAATAGGATCTAATGCATTAAGAACAGTGCGAGGTGATATTCTTGAAATTTTTTTGACAGGGGCATGTTTGTTGGAGTTAGAATAATTGGAGATGATGAGGATGGTCCCCGAAAGTTTAGTATAAAGTTATCAACAAATTCATGTATGTTTGGAAGGTCAGGCTTGAAGTTTTTAGGAAAGGGCTTTTTAATGATGTCAACATTTAGTTTTATGAATTTACGGTTATCAAAATGTAGGAATGGAAGATCCAGATAACTAAAGCTTGCCTTTTAAGCTTTTAACTCAAAGGAGGCACGTTTATTTATCTTTTATTTGTGTTGGATTTCTTCTTTTGTTAATCTTATCTTTTTGCTATATTTTATTGGTGGTGTAATAGAAATAATAGAAATATATAAATACTTTTCCTTTTTCACCAGAAGTGAATTTTTTTGGTTCTTATATTGGAGTGATGAGTGGAGGTTTTTATGGTTTTAAGAATTTGAGCAATTGGTATTTCTGAACTAGTTAGTTCTTTATTTGACTCAAATGAAGATGAGTGTGAGGAAGATGTAGCCATTGGAGAGCTATAATTAGAGGAAGAAATTGACAAGTGGGTACTTCTGATTGGTGAAATGGATCTGGTTTTGTGAACTGGAGAAGATTTTGGAGAGAATTGAGATGTTTGTGTTTGGTTTTTGAAGGATTTTTCTGAAAAAATTAGAGTGCTATTTTTTGATCTAATGAATCCATTCTACCCTTGAGAGCTAAAAAGTATGTTTCAATATTGATGAATTTTCTTTCAAGGTAATGTGGAGTGAGTTGAGTTGGTAAAGATGAGTGGGTTGGTTTGAATGATTTTGTACAATGAGGTAGAGATGGTGCAACTGTTGCCTCTATTGCTGCTGAACTTGTATGTTCACATTCCTTCCATTGATTCCTTGATCTCTCTTCTTCATTCGTTATCCTTTCTACTGCAAGATCTTCATTTTCCATTCTTCCATTTTCTTTGTCAAGGAAGTAATCTTGGATCAGCTCATTTATCATTTCAGTTGCAAATTCTTCAGTGACATCTTCTCTATCAGTTTGCATATAAGAGTTAATACCTTTTGTTGCTGTTAGAGTGACTTTCTCCCTTTCTTCTTTGTCTGATTCAGTTCTCTCTTCTTTTTTTACTTCTTCTCTAACTCTTTTTCTTTCCTTTCTTGTTTTCTCAGTGACCATTGATCATGTCTGAGTACTTGAACTTTTCTAGTACTTCATGTGATAGATTTACCTCTTCCTTTTTGAACATTTTAGTCATTGCCATTCCATATGGTAGAGGGAGTCTCTTTGATGATTTCACCAGGTGAAGTTGTTCAGACATGAGTTTGGCTAGATCTCCCTTCCTTATGTATTTCAGTGCCCATAGAATCCTTGCATCCCTTTCTAAAATGTTATCCCTACTTCTAGTTTTGGGATAAACATTGTTGTTTAAAACATTTTGTGCAAACTCAAGTTTACTTCTAGATTCTTAGGGTTGAGACTTTTTACATTGTTCCCAATGGTTGTTTCTTTTAGTTCTGAAAATAGCTCTTTTCTAGATGACGGTCTCTCAAATGTCTATGTTTCAGTCATGGGGAGATTTAGGCATTCTCTGATGCTTTTGGGGGATATATCTAATTCCTTGTCCTCAATCCAAGACTTCTTTATCTTAAGATTATAGTTGCAGAGAAGTATTTTTACCATTCTCGAGTAACATTCATCTTTGCAACTCATGAACTTATTCCACCCTTGGAAGCTTATCCAATCATATACTTCTAGCTTCTTTTCTTTGAAGAAATTAAAATCAATGGCCTTCCCTTTCAGTACCTTCCTTTTCTTATACTTGCTCATAAACTCATGATAGCTTTGTTTATCATTTCAAAATATTACCTCAAGAAGCCAGTTTTTGTGCACTCTTAGTTTGTGAGGTGGTTGCGTCTCTTTTGATTCTTCTCTAACTCTCCTTCTGCCAAATGTAGATACTAAGGTTATCTCTACATTCCATGCATTTACCATCTCTGATGGTTGGGATTTTAGGGTTTTGAGGTGGAAGAGTTTGGGATATTTTGGTAGCAAGATGAGTAGAGGAAAATGGCACTAAGAGGTCAAGGAGTAGAGAAGACAACAGTGGGAATTTGAATCGCCTTCTTCTATAAAGGGGTTTTATCGCAAATAGTGAGTATGAGAAATGGGTTTGAGATGAAGTTAAATAGAAGATTTATCAAGTACGTCCTCGAGAGCTTCAGACAAATTTGATGGCAACAAACAATCCGACAGACAAAGTGATGACTTTGTCTATAGGTAAATATAAGATGATGAGATTTTTTAATTTGTTTTTTATTCGAGATATGTATGATTGTTTGAGAGTATAATAGTGATTTACTTATGATTGGAAGATAGTTATTGATGATGTGCATAAACAATCTGTATTTCCAATACAATGTGCAGGGTATTCACAATGATATGCTATCAATTAAGTAACATTTAAGGCAAATATCAATTTCTTGAAAGTTTGAAGGCTTAGATCCGAGAGTTACCTTATCTTCTTAAAGTGATAATATATTTGAAAATTACTTACTTGATTGTCTTCTAGCTTTTCTTGATTCTTCTTGACTACTTCTTTTCCCTAGTTTGTTTTTGTTGCTCCTGCATAGAGTCAATTGCCCAAATCCTTTGCACTCTATTAGCTTTGTCACAAATAATTTCCCATGCTTTTTTATCAAGGCTATACATGCATATTTCAATCAAGTTTAGAAAGATGTAGAAGTTTCAAAATTTTTAGAGTTTACAATAGAAAGATAATTCATAAAGTTTTGTAACTAACTTGTCCTTGAGTAGGAATGTTGTGGAACGATTTGGCCATGTGAATCTCTTCACAAGTTAACTTCAAGTAGTTAAAATTAACTTGCAAAGCCTGCTCTGTACCACTTGTTGGTCCCATGTAAATAAATAGCTAAAGAGGGGAAGGGAGAATTGAGCATATAAAAATTATGGCCAAATAAAACTTGATGAGCTAAGAGGAAGTAGTGATGTAGTATATATATAATTTTCAAGTTTGATTATATGATTATTTCACTTCCAAGTTCAACTTCTCTTAGCTATACTCCTTTGACAAACAACTTATAGTGTATGTGTGTGATGATGTAAATGATAACATTACACTTAATGAAGTATTGTAGGGTATAAAACAAATATACAAGCAACTAATGAAAATAGTAGAGTGCATGAAAGATAAAGCAAGTAAGCAATCAAACACACACGCAGACAACACAATTTTATAGTGGTTTGGGAACCTTGTACCTACATCCATTCTTTCTAAAGTACTAACTCATTATGCCTTGGGTTCCACTATACCCTGAGTGTCTCCAACACTCTTCTAGATTCTAGCTCTAGGGGGCATGAACAAGTGTCCCTGACACTTCTTCTAGATTCTAGCTCTAGGGGGCATAAGCAAGTATCCCCAACACTCTTCAGGTTTTACAAGTTCACCAGGAAATTCACTGGTTTCAAAGATCACCAGCAAACTTGTTGGTTTCCTGGAGCTCACCAACAACTCATTACAACATGGTTTTAACAAGCTCACTATTAACTCACATAACTGATTTGACAACACTCTTTTTGCACATTACAATGTCTCTTTTCTTAGGCTGATTTATACAAAGATTAAGCTCATAAATAAAATAATATCTTGTTGAAGCTCATTAGATATCAATGCTCTAAGTATATGATTATGATAGAATGTTTTAGGCTCATTATCTATCAACACAATAGGGATTGATTATCTAGGAGGAAGCAAAGTCAGATTGAGAGAAATATTACTTGTTTAAGCCATGTTCTAATTTTTCTCTCAACTTCCTCAACTTTCTTTGTTGTTGTTGCACTACTTTTATATTGCTTCAAAAATTTCTACCTGTTGGAGGTAGTTGGATTTCGATTAATGTTGAAGACCATTCTAATTTTTTGCATTGGAAAGCTATCTTCTTGCGATACTCACTTATAGCTGGAAAGCCTACAACGCTGACATTGAAGAAGGTGCCTTTCCATTTTTAACAAACACCAAATGAAGACTTTCTTAGTTGACTGACTCATTTATTATTATGGAAAGATGATCATTAATCCTAAAGGGATGCAACCTCTGAGAGTTGTAATCTTTAATAGAATATAGATTGCATTCCTTTGAATTTCTTTCCATCTTCAACTAATCTTGAATTGTATAGTCAGCTTTACAAAATTTTGCTTCAAGTGATATTTTGACAGGAGAATGTAGTTAGTGATGTCTAGCACAAATGGCTTTTACTCTTCATGATATATCATATTTTATCTAAGAACTTTATCACTTGAATTTGCCTTTCGTAAAAGATAGACAAAGTGACTCTAACTAGATCCATACAATATACTACTTCGTCGATGTCAGAGATGATGTAGTAGTTCACTTCATCTTCTGGTCTAACTATTATAAATAATAGCTAAATTATGGAGGCACAAATGAAGTTACTCTTCTTCATTGTTCTTCAGATGATGTTCTCTTGATAGACAAAGTTTAACTTACCAGATAAAGTCTTCTTCTCATCAGTCGAAGTGCCTTTGTCTGTTGTAAGTAACAAATGATTCTTCTTGTCAGACAAGGCTTTTTCCTCGAAAGATAAAACATACTTTATCTATTATTTGTCTATTAAGATCAGCAGACAACGTTGTAGCCCATAGACAAAGTCTTCCAAATGGTTCGTCTGTTGGCTTGTAAGTGATAGATGAATTTGTGGCATGCAGACAAATTCTTCTTTTAGTCACTCATATGATGGTTGCTTGTTAAGTAATAGACGACTTGTTGAGGCATGGATGACTTACTTCTTTAAAGGTTGTCTGATGGCTTTGTCTGTTGCTAGTGACAAATAACTCTTTATAAATGAAGGTGCAGACAAAGTTTTCTTCTTTAGCTGCCATGCCACTTCTTTTTTATCTTCCATATTTTCTGTAGAGATTGCAGATGGGTTCCTTGGCCTCTTCAGTTTTTAGATGAGCTTTATATGAAGACAAATGCTTCATTAATTTTGTCTTCATTTTGGCTTCTTTGTTTGTCTACTTTTTGCTCTATTTTGTCTCTACTTCTACAAACTAAATTTATCTTTGTATTGTGGACAAGTGTTGATTATAAGAAATTTTTCTGACTTGTTCATGAAACAATTTATCTGAATCTTCTTATGCAAGATTCTATCTAATACTGACTTTATCTGTAGACAAATTGTTTGATCACTCATCAAGGCTTAGAGCTCCATGACTACAAATTTACTTGATGGCTTCTTTTCAAAGTTTCAATACTATTCTCTTCTATTATTCTTGTCCTCTTTCGGTCAGTGGATTAAGCTTGTTGATGCATTCGTTATGTGCGCTACTATATTTGAAATGCTTCCCTATATGTTTAGACCTCTTTTTGCAATGCTTGGGAACACAATTGTTAGTATCACATTTGTTCACTCATATGTTGTTGTTCGTCATCAAAATTTGGTTATTTCCCATATGCACTATTTAGTTTAACACAGGTGACCGTCTTTTTGTCATTCTTCTTTCTTCATTTGTCTAAGTTCTTGTTGAGGTTACTCCTTACTTTGTCTTAGACAAACTCTGGCTAATGGATAGTCTACAGTTTAAACTCTCTAATCATGGTTCAGTCTTCAACTTTTTGTTATTGCATTTGCCTATGGAAGTTTCTCTTTTGATTTAACAGATAAAGCAAGCTCCTTGTAGCTCATCTTTGAAGCCTTATTTTCTTCTTATTCTTCTTCTTCCATGATCTTTAGCAGTTTAATCCCTTTGAAACATAGTAGTTAATTACAGCAATTAGTTGTAGATGATTGTGATCCTGCACTTAGCAATTTTCGATACTTTCTATGTTATTAGCTCGGAATATATATCATTTTAATAAAATATATTTATGCTTGTAATTATTACATGTTGTGGAGCAAGGATAATATACATCTTATATTTAAGCACATAATATGAAATCTCAATAAAGCATGGTGCGAATATGATTTATCAAATTAATACACTAGAGAATGATAACTAAGGTTAAGCGCTCTGTGAGAGAAAGATGTATGCTTACATAATGAAACATTCATAATTATGTATACATTTTACATTATCAATTAACATTTATCAAATTATAATTATACATATGATTGTTAATGTTTTAAGTACACATATTAGTTTATCTTAATATAAGTTTTGTTTTTATCAAAATCATATATAATAATCTTGACATATATCTCATACACAAAAACCCCAATTAGGTCTTACTGAGAAATCTAATTTCACATGTTCCAAATCACCCCATACAAGCCCTAAATCATTATAATTAGGAACTTAAGCATTTTCCTCATGACAATTACACACCACCATGAAGTTTCCCCAAATTTCACTATTTACAAGCTCTACCACAATATAATTCATGATTTCTCTTGCCTAATCAAGTTTGAAAACATCATTAAGCGTAAACTAATTATTTTTCCATGATTTTAACAACAAAACCCTATCATCTTCCCCAAAAGTTATTGTTCACAGATGAGTAGAAATCCTAGCAAGGTAAAAACATCAAATTAAATAGAAATAAGGGGGCTTCCCTTCAATTTTAAGCATGGTGTCTTCCTCAAAATGAGCAATCGACCTCAAATCTTGAAGAATCCTCCATGGATTGTAGCACACATGAATTTCCACCTTCTTCCTTTATCAACACATCTGAAGGTCAAGCTTAAATGCATGAAGTCTTACTTTTTTGGGTAAACATAGTGACTTTCTAGCTAAAATCACCAACTTTTAAAGTATATCATAGTTGGGGAAGAAGGGTTGGGCATGGGGAAGAAAAGAAGAAAGAAAATGAAATGAAATGGGCTGACCCTTAAAATATTGCATTTTTCAGTGGTCTGGTGCATCACTAACAAGCAAATGCCGTGGCGCTTGCCTGCTGGATGCCCAATGTCATGACAATTGTTTAGACACTATGGCGCTCACCTGTCCACCACTTGATGCCACGGCGCTTGTTTGGTCACCACGGTGCTCATGTGGCTGCTTCTTATTCACCCTGTTTTTCTTCATTTTTTTATGTTTTTTTCTTTTCACTTACCATTATTCTCCCATATCATAATGATAAAAATGCATATGTTTATACCCTCCAAATAGCTAAATCAAGTCACATATTGGTTGCCCCATTTATATGTATATCCAACTTCCACCATAATTGTTCCATACTTACACTTAAATAATGGCTTAATAAATTTTAAATTTTCCAATCAGTTCACATTCATCATAACCTTAGCAAAATTTCACAACACTTTCTGTATTTCAATGCCTCATGCATTACACTAAGCATTTACACTCTCAAGAAGTTTTCTTCTAAGCAACATTCAACTCCATTGAGTGACACGCCAAACAACATTCAAAGCTTATTTCCTCTGCAACTTTTCTAGAGTCTGAAACTTGTGTACTTAAGTATATTACATTTATCTCTTCTGCATTTAATTGTATACAATCAACCTGAGTAAGAGACATTTTCTTATAAAACCTTCAGTTGTTTTTGGGACAATAAGCAAGAGGCTTGTTGATTGTGTTGTTGTTTATAGCAAGTTGAGAGACTTGTTAGGTGATTTGTAAAAGTTTGTTGGTGAGCTTTGAAAACCAACGAGTGTATAAGTTGTTAGTGAACTTGTAAAATCAACTAGTATTTAGTGGAACTTGATTGCAGCATGAGAGACTGACTTGGAGAGTGGAGTAGGTGCCATGTTTGGGTCGAACCACTATAAAAAAACCATGTGTATAGTGCTACATAATCTGTTCCATTCTTTCTCAACATTTTGATTTTAATTTGGTCATAAATTTTAAAAGCTCAATTTATCCCCACCTCCTCTTGAGCTACCTTTCAAATGGGACTAATATGAGTGACCCTCATTGTTTTATCAAATATGTATTTTATTTTGTTAAGTTCAATCTATCACTTGTCCAAAACTATTTACCATAATTGACCAACTAGTGGGCACCTTATTATCATATGATACGTCTAACTGTGGATTTGCACTTTATATACCACCAAATATTTTTAGTTGTTGGTGTGTATCCAACTATTCAAGCAAGAATATGTATTATAACTGTAATTGTCAAAAGTGATATGAAATTAGTGAATCAAATCAAATGCAACAAAATTTATTTTTGCATTTTCACAAATGCTTCCAAATTTTGGTTGCCTTTATGATTTTTAAATAATGAGTTTAAGTGTATGCAACCATGTTATCGGTTGCATATGTTTAACTATAGAAAAATCTTTGGTTGTGTTTAGTTAAATGCAATATCATGAAATTATTGTTTTAAAATAAATAGAATAATGTGAAGACATTTTTTATTATATGTTGAAAAAGTTTTTGTTGCATTTAATATATTCAAGAGTTTTTTTTATATATGATAGTAATGTTGCATAAAAGACCATATACAATGGAACTTTTGTTGCATTTAATATTATTTTTCACACGTTATTACATTATATGCAACCAAATATTTGCAACTTTTAAACTAAATTTAGCTAAATGTTAGTTGCATATAATATATATAGCATAGAAAATTGCTACCTTTTCTACTAGCAGATGACTATAAAAAAGTATTATATGCAACAAATTTGAAATATGTTTGTGTTTAAGTAATTGCGACAAGGCATATGAAACCAATAGGCAGCGATTTTGCTTTGTAGCATTTGAGTTAATGTAGCAAAATTTAGATTTAATATAGCTAAATTTGGTATTACACAAAAAAATTTTGTTGTGATATATGGATGTTAAGGTGTAATTAAAAATCACAATCACTCATTCATGTTGCATTTAAAAGTTCTTTGTTAATACTATGTGGTAATAGATTAGAAATGCTTAGATGAATCATACCTTTGTATGCTTAAGATAAATTTATGGATGCATGTCACATGCTCTAATGAATTTTTTAATTATTTTATACCATTAATATAATACATAGTAGATATCTTATAGTAAATTGTGAAAATAAATAATGAATGAGAGTCATAAAGCAACTTTGTGATAATGAATGATTTCAATAATTTCCAATATTTTTTAATAAGTACTAACTATTGTTTTCCATGTTTTAGATCATATGATCGCAATAAAGATACTTAATGAAAATTTTCATTTATTTCCCTATTATATATGGATATAGCAAATACGTCAAGTGTTATATAAAGACTCCTTATTAGAATATTATGCTTGGATACAATTATGCCAATAGCTATTCATTAATCCTATTTATTATTTTTGTCTTTGTATCCTCTTGTCATTATTTTTCATTAATTAAAATGATTTTTGGATACATAATAAAAGGAAGTAAGGACAATTCTAGATAAATTCTTGGCCAATAAAAGTTCTTTCTTTTCATTCAATCATCTCAAACAAGTTACTTGCATTTTTAATGTAAATAAGATGAAAACTTTACAAAATTGAAAGTTGTTCTTATTTTTAAATATTCATTTTTTGTTTTGCACAAGGTTAAATAATTTCTATGTGTTGCAATAGTCCTCTATGCATGTTAGGAGCTATAAGTGTCTTAGTTTATCTTTTTTCCAATAAAGTTTATTTAGTTGTTATTCACTTGTATAAAATTTTTCATTTATGGATTAATTTTGTAAGTTATTTAAATAATAGAGATTCACATATTTTATTTAATATATATTTATTCATAGATGATTTCTGCATTAGTTACCATCATCATAAGATAGAAAGCATATTTATGTGATTAAATATGCAGTCAACAATATTATATTTGCAAAATATGTTTTATCGATTATCTATGTAGTTGGGAAAATAAATAGCTAATAATTTTTATTTTTTAATAATTTATATTAATGAATTTTTAGACTAATGCTACTTTGAAATTCATTTGTACAAGAAATTAAGGTTAACTCTTATAAAGATGGATGGTTCTTCATGTTTTAATATTTTTATAAATTTTATTTATTGAAGCCTCAACATGTGAGTACCCCTCATTTGTAATATTGCCCTCTTGATTTAATTTAGTGAGTATAATATTATAACTAGAAATATAAATTGAATTCATAATAATTATATTGACATATTAATGATTTATTTTTTATTATTTTATAATTATTAATTTATAAATTATATTTGTGGATTTAAATGAAATTTGATTTGTATAATAGGAAATTTTATGAGATAATTTTTTAATTATATTAGATAATTTATAATTATAAAAATATTTCATCATTTATTTCACCAAAAGCTATGAAATTTTTTATTAATTTAAATAATAAAAATAACTAGTTTTTTACACATTTTAATATTAAAAAACTCAACTTATTTTTTTATATTAAATGATTTTTTGTAATAAAATTTTTTATTATAGTTAAATATTTAAATTTATAAATGTTATTATCATTTCAAATAATTTAACTTAACAAAATTTTTTGTTACAAAAAATACTTAACATGGGAAAATAATTTTTTCCTTATAATTTTTATATAAAAAATAAATTTCATTATTTTAAATTAGTAAAAATAATATAAAAATTGGTATTTTATTAATTTATTACAAGAACTATTTTTATTATTTTATGTTTATTTAATAATAAATTTAAATAATTAATTATTATTTTTCCAACTAATATTTTTTATCACAATATTAAATTTTCTTACAAAATAATAACCAAGATAAGTTAAAAGTAACAAAAAATATTATTATAAATCATATATTTGTAATAAAAAATACTATAAGTAATAATAAAAATTATTTAAATTTTTAAGTACCTAATTCACTCATTTTCTCTTAGGTGCTCACAATATCTTGGCTGATAATTTTACTTTATTAGAAAAATTCATTTGGAAGAGGTTTAATGGGTCATTTTGCAAATATTTTCATGATAGGAGTCATTTTATTCTTTCAAAAGCTATAAGTATAAAAGGTAAGGAAAGTAAATGCAAGTAGTCTTTTTTTTTAATTTGATCTGTATATTAATTTTTATATGACTTATAGCTTTCATTATGGGTATTATAGATAATAGCAACTATTTATATTATATATTATTTAATTTTTAAATAAATAAAAATAATTAATATAAATATTATATCATAAACATCATTGTTTAAATTAGTTCAAACTAATAGTTGAGCTAATTAGACATATACCGAATAATAAAATAGTTTCACTTACTGTTAAGCGTTGATATCATTAGTTTTAGATTAATCTCACTATTATTTTTAGTATGTCACATTTATTTTAGATCTTTTTTCATTATAAAATAATTAGATTATATTTAGATTGTAAGGAAATCCCTCATGTGGATTCGGTTCCACCCCTAGAGCCATGTCTTATTCATTGCAAGCTAAATGCTGATTTCAGAAACTAATTCATGATAAAATTGTTAGTCCAAATGACTGGAGATGCATGCATAAGTAGACTATTTGTCACTCCTAGTTAGAGTTGTTGATCCCATCCTAAGGTAGCTCAAGAGGGTAGGGGGTGTGAATTGACATTTTAAAATCTTTGCCAATATAAAACCAATGTACTGTAATAGTTAGGAAATAAATCACGTAGCATAGAGCATACAGATATTTTATAGAGGTTTAACCCAAAACACAATACCTGCTCCTCTCCCTAAGTCAGCTTCAGTTACTGTATTCAGGTTCCACTAATCACCAATGGTTTTCCTAAGCTCACTAATGAACTCTTACACAGGTTGGTTTTTTAGAAGCTTACCAACAAACTTATACACCAGTTGATTTTCCAAAAGCTCACCAACAAATTTATACTAGTTAGCTTCCAAAGCTAACCAACAAACTTATACATAGTTAGTGAGCCCCTTGCTTGTTATCCTAATCAATGAAAAATGTATAATAATGAATGGCTCTTACATAGGTTGAGTTTGTACATAATTAAATGCATTAGAAAAATATATAACAATAATACAAAGAATTTCAAACTCCCTTGAGTTGCTACAAAGAATAAGCTTTGAATGCAAGTTGCTTTTTAGCATTGCGAAATTGAAAGAAAACTTAATGTCAGATAGTAAACTTCTCTTTTATAGTTGCTTATAACTATATATTTTGTAACAACCTTTCTTTACTTCTTTTATAGCTGAATTTGAATTCTGCCCATTAGAAAAGATGGCATTCATTTAATACGAATAAATTGATAGAATTTTTTGTTCATTGGAGCTTTCTCGCTGGTTTTCATGTTTGAGATCTGTTAAGCAATGTCTAAGTTCAATTTTCATGTTTGGAGTTAAGTTTTCGGACTTGTATAACTCGTTTAGCTTGAAACTGACTGCTTTACTATCACACCCTGCCTTCGAAGGCGTGACCTTGATCATTTGCTTTTATTTTCACTACAACTTCCTCACTTTTAGGGTGGGGGTGCTTGGATCCTATTCTAGTACACATTGCCCTGAGGTCTATATACTTCACTATTTTCCCTACAAATTCCTAATTTAAGGGAATATTCTACCAAAATTTTGGCATAATCTACCCTAAATTACCAATATTTAAAACCTGTACAATCATTATTATAGACCTGATATACATTTATCAAATAACTTCTAATATTAATACTCACAAATTCTAACAATTTCCAATTATCAATGAAGTCGACGTTTCAACAGTTATAAATCAAACCTTAAATGACTCAACTAGCCCAACTTACCCATAGCTCAGAATCTGTGTCATCCCATGATGGTAATAACATAATCTATTTTCATAACATATATAATTATCACTGGACATGACATTATATTATATTATACATCATTTTGAAGTTAATACAATGATACAAACTATCATTGTATAATTATACAAAAGGGATTCCAATCCCGACATTCAAACACGCCATCCGAAGGTCTTCGATTTTTCTCATAATTCTTTTACTTGACTTGTCAGCTAAACATTTAAATAAAAAGGTGGGTCTGAGCAACTCAATAAGTAGGCAAAAATCATAAAAATCATAATTCATAATTAATTACATAGAATGGTCCATCAGAAATATATAGTCATGCCCATTATTCCAATATACAACCATACCATATTAATCATTATATTTGAATCAAGAATATAATATGTTCACATCCAAAACATATATAGTCATGATCAACACTTTTCATTTGATATCACATTTCCTCAACATAACACATATATAACATTCATTCCTAAACAAAATTCCCCTACCCCTTTCAATAGACATTCATACACCAAAAATAAATATCAAATACTAAATGTCAATAGTTCAATCCAAGGGTATCTATTATAACAAATAAACCAAATAACAATAATCTTCAACAAGGATGGATATCCAATATCCCTAATCAACACACAAGCCTGGATTCAACCAATGGGATATTCATTATTCCCAACCAACCATACATTCAAACAAAAAAGGGATGCTTACTTACTTACTAACGAATCACTATACTCTCTTCAAGCTCCATGAATTTTCATCCTTCTTGGATGATCCTATACAAAGCAATGATATCATTCATTTACAAACATAACTTAAACTAATTCATTTCAAACCAAAACATGTATAATTGCACACTTATCAATATACAATGAAAAGTCAACCAATTCAACATCTAGTTAACTTTTATGACATGCCACTTAAACTTTAAGTACATCCCAAATAATTAGTCTTTCCTTCCCTTCTATAAGGGTCTTAGAGTTATAATCAAACCCTTTATACATATTTTATCTCTCATTGGGACATCTTATCAAATAGCTAATAGGCACTATATAAGTCATAACATCTTAACAAAGGTTCTTAAGGAATTTTCATTTTCAACCATATGCAATCATCATATAACATAACTAGCATGCAATTAACTTCAATAACAATCTAATTGGATATTTAATATAATCAATTTGTGGTTCACATAGCCCAAACACAAAGACCCTCTTTAATCCCTAATTAGGGCATAATCAAACATTCAATTTCACCAGTCTAAATCACCCCATACATGCCTCAAAACATCATAATCATACAATGAATCATTTACACCATGATAATTTTGCAAAATAATAAAAAGTTTCAAATTTCATTATTCATTAAAACCCTAACTTAGCAAAAATCATAATTTTTCCTTGCCAAATCACAATAATCACTCTTTTAAAATATTTTTCCATGAATTCACAATCATATACCTTAATTAATCCACAAAATTCATTATTTTCCAAAACCCTAGAAATAAAAAATCTAGGATTTGGCTGGGAAATGAAGCTTACCTTCACTTTCAAGCATGGCCGTCCTCCCCAAATGAAGGACAGCTCCCAGTTCCATGTTGCTTCTTCCATTTGGTGAAAATTCAATATTTCTTCCATTTTTTTCCGTTTTACATGGTTCAAATGGGTGAAAGTTGGGTTTAACTAAAATATTACAAGTTTATCTAGCTATGCAAGATGATTTCCTAGCTAAAATGGCTAGGAATAATGTATAATAGGGCTACGACAAAAGGGGAAAGAAAAATGGAATGGACCAGGGTGAAAATGGGATAGAAATGGCCAAAAAAGTTAGTTGTCCAATTTTTATTGCTGACCGGCATCACTGGTGCCAGATCCAACGTCGGCGCCAATTCGCTGGCTCCTGGTTTTAGTGGATTTTTCATCCACTTTTTGGTCCTATTTTCTCATATATTTTACCATAATATTTTTCATAAAATCATAACATTAAGGGACACATTTAATCTTTATTTTATACATCCTATAAATACATAAAAATATTTTATCATATAAATCTAGATCATATCCAAATATATGGTCTCATACTCAATTTTGAAATTTCTTCTCATACATAATAGAGCAAAATTTTTCATTAAAGACAATTATAATGTTTTCCAATACATCATTACCCAAAAAATAACACCCCAAGTATTACATTTACCCATGTCTTAAAATGAACTGTCATGTTTGGGTTTGAATTGTCATGTCTAAAATTAAAAGTTCAGACTTGAACTGGTGCTTGGCTTGCAACGGACTCCTTTCTTATATGTTTAGAAACAATTTGCCATGTCTAACTTTGAGTGGCCATGTCTGAAATTATTATTTCAGACTTGGATAAACCGTTCAGCTTGCAATACCATGTTCAATCATGTCTTAAAGTGAATCTCCATGTCTAGAAACAATCTACATGTCTATAATTACAATTTTGGACTTGAATTGGCATTAGTTGCATTTTGTCGCACGACTTGATCCTGGCTATGTCTGGGATTTATTACATAGGATTCTCAGACTTGGATCTCTATACACATTTGGTTTTTCTCTTCAGTCCTCAATTGTGTTCATGTTTGTATTTTATGTCTAAGAATGACTTTTTAGTTTTGTTCCATGTTTTGAATTTTTTATGCAATGTCTAAACTTGCTTTTTCAGTGTCTATTTCTTTGCTTGAATGTAGAACTTATATTTTCCTCACTTTGAAGCCTTGATTCTTGTTCGAATTTGAGCACAAATCTAAATTACTTTGGCATTATTTTCAGGCATGTCTAAGAGTTGTTTCATATACTGTTTTTTCAAAGTTTAAATGTCATTCTTTCTTATTTGAGCATTTCCTTTTCTTCCTCATATATTTGTAGATCTTATCTCTAATGTAGTCTAATATGCAATATCCACTTATGCTATTTCCTTGATGTATTATTTGTTACTGCATACTTGGGAAATAATAATTAGTAGTTTAAACTTTCACTCTGGTGCTTTTGCTCATCATCAAATTTAGCTAACTGTATATGTTCATTATCAAAATCAAGCCTAGTAAAGATGTTTGATTCAACAATAGTAGGGATGCAACTTGGGTTATTTGGGATCAGGTTGAGGTCAACCCCAACCTAAACCCAACGTCTTAAACCTCGACCCTAACCCAACCAATATTTTAAAACCTCAGCCCTAACTCAAATTTATTAGGTCAAGTTCTGGTTGAATTCGGGTTATGTGAAAAAGTAAAAAAAAATAACTATTTAATTTCATGCTCACATAATTGGTTTTGTTGGTGTATAAGTTGTCTGCGGTGCTGTGCTCTAATATGTAAATTCTAGGCGGCAACTTGGGTCATTTGGGTTCAGGTTAAAGTATGATTGAATATTTATAACTCAATAGTCACTTCATTTAGAAAGATGAAGAAGGGAAGAGATGAAAAGCTGGGAGATAGATGACTGCATATGATAGCACTTGCATTGCTAAGCACCTTTAGTTTGGGGCCTTTAAAACACTTAGGAGATAAGGATAAAAAATAAGAATTTCTGAAAACCTTAGCATATAAGGTTGGATGTTTGTAATTTGTTTTGACTTCAAAAGGGAAATTTTAAAAAAAGACATGGGGATGGGGATGAAACTAGGGAGATAAGATCAACTAGAGGAAAATATGCTTATACTGAAAACAGAGATAAAGATAGTGAAAATGATATAAAATTGCTAGGTCATTTGTGCTTCATAAAAGAAATTTTTTTAAAAAAATAACAATGTAATACGAATTATGAGAAGAAAAAAATTTATAATTTTTAGTTTTGTAACTAATAATATGCAATTCGAGTGAATTTTGGGTTGGGTTGCCATTAACTCAAACCCAACCCAAATTAGAATTTGGGTTAATTGAATTTGGGTTCGGGTTAACCCAAACTCAAAAACTAGTGAACCTAAACCCTCAAAAATGTCGGGCGAGTTCGGGTCGACCCAACCCAAGTTGCGCTCATAAGTTATAGTATGATTCTGTAATCTGGGTAAAAAGTTGGTCATCGCTATGTATTTTATTCATCCCATTGTATGAAATGTTTATAATATCATATAATCCATTCATACACAAAATCATCCAAATCAAGGATGGAATGCAACAAGTAATACCGATGCAAATTAAATTTTTACTTAAAAAATTATAATAACACCCACTTTTATACTTTAAAAAATGTTATATTCATTTATCTAATCAACAAATATTTATTTAGTGATTCAAATTATACAGATAATATTATATAAGTTACTTATAATATTACTTATAATTATAAAATAATTTTAACAACAAAAACATCCATATTAATATTTTTATTTATTGCAATGCCACTAATTCACTAATGTGGGTGGTTCTGAATATTAGGGGAATATAGTATATTTTAAAGATTATGGACAGTGGAGTAGGGGTGTGCATGGGCTGGATTTGATTAGCGTTAAAGGTTGTCCAACCCTAACCCTACATGTAAAATATGTGTCCAACCCTAATACCTACCTTACTTTTAAAACCTTTCCTAGCCCTTACTCTAACCCTTTGAGTTCGGATCATGTTTGGTTCACATTTAGGTTTTTGATACACACCCAAACATTAAAGGGTAGATAAAAAAAAAACTAGAAATACTTCTTATATGGTGTGCAATGAATGCAGATAATTTGCTTCTAAATATTAGAAAGGTAATTAGTGGCAGCATCTAATTGATCAACAGTCGTTACCCTACTATTAATTAATAGGCTGATAGACATGTTCTGTTTTAGCTAGGAGTTGAGAAATGCGGGGAGATTTCTTAATGCTCCTTTATTGGTATTAAGGATAATTTCCATTTGCGAAACAAAAAAAGATCCAAATGAGATACGTAGATTCTAGTGCCCTCTTTTGGAATAATAAATGATATCATCTTAACCAAAAGCTAGCATTTATTACTAGGAATGCTTTCCACAATACAAGCTTAGGTGATGTAAGCTTTTCATCTTACATATGTAAAAGCAAACTATCACCTAAAAACATATCTAACCATAAAGATAAAAAAAATTAGAGAAATAAGATGAAATAGATATAAACTTTTTATAAATAATCTTTCTTTTTTTTTAAACAGTGACTGGGTTCTGGTTCTAGTACCCAAATTCTGAATCCAAACCGAACCCATCATTTAGTCGAGTTCAGGTCGGGCTCTACCTAGTTTAGACTTTTTAAAAAATTTTACCACACAACCCTAGTATTTTTTATTCGGTGTGGGATCGGGTCATGCACACCCCTATCATGAAGCGAATAAAAAACAACTCAAAGATGTTATACTTAATTCATTGTTATACTTAATTAGCTCCGACGCATGCGGGGGAACACACTGTGTTAGAAGTGAATGAGATATTATTTATGACAGGTGCTAGTACCTATGTAGCAGGTCCGCATTGAATTGGTTATCACTGTTTATTTTATTCATCCCACTGTATAAAATGTTTATAAAATCATATAATCCATTCATACTCAAAATCATCCAAATCAAGTAATTGGATGGAATGCAACAAGTAATTGCGATGTAAATTATAATTTTACTTAAAAAATTATAATAACACCCACTTTTATACTTTAAAAAATGTTCTATTTATTTATCTAATCAATAATTATATATTTAGTGATTCAAATTATATAGATAATATTATATAAGTTATTTATAATATTACTTATAATTATAAAATAATTTTAAAAATAAAAACATCCATATTAATATTTTTCTTTATTGCAGCGCTACTAATTCACTAATGTGGGTGATTCTGAATATTAGGGGAATGTATTATATTTTAAAGATCATGGACAGTGGAGTAGGGGTGTGCATGGGCCGGGTTCAGTTTGGGTTTAAGGTTGCCCAACCCTAACCCTAGTACCTACCCTATTTTTAAAACTTTTGCCCAACCCTTACTCTAACCCTTTGGCTTTAGTTAGGGTTTGGTTTGGGTTCGGATTTTTAATATACACCCAAACATTAAAGGGTAGATAAAAAATATAGAAATACTTCTTATATGGTGTGCAATGAATGCAGACAATTTGCTTCTAAATATTCGAAAGGTAAATGATGATAGCATCTAATTGATCAATAGTTGTTACCATACTATTTATTAATAGGCTGGTAAACATATTTTGTCCCAGTTAGGAGTTGACAAACGTGGAAAGATTTCTTAATGCTCCTTTATTGGTGCATTACAATTAAATACACTAAGAATGATTTTTATTTGCAAAACAAAAAATACTCAAATGAAATACGTAGATTCTAGTGCCCTCTTTTGGAATAATAAATAATATCATCTTCACCAAAAGCTAGCATTTATTACTATGAATACTTTCTACAATATAGGCTTGGTGATGTTAACTTCCCATCTGGCATATATAAAAGTAAGTTACCACTTAAAAACATATTTAACCACAAAGATAAAATAAATTAGAGAGAATAAGATAAATTAATATAAATTTTTATATATATATATATATATTTTTAATAGTGATTGGGCTTGGGTACCCAAATCCTCAAATCCAGATCAAACCCATCGTTCACGAGAGTTTAGGTCGGGGTCTACCTAGTCTGGACTTTTAAAAAAAATTTACCACACACAATCCTAGTAAAATTTCGGGCGGGATCGGGTCATGCACACTCCTGCCGTGAAGCGAATAAAAAACAACTCGAAGATGTTATACTTAATTCGCTCCGACGCATGCGGGGTAACACAGTGTCTTAGAAGTGAACGAGTTATTATTTATGACAGGTGCTAGTACCTATCTTGCAGGTCTGCATTTAATTCATTAACATGGTGATGCGCTCACAGCGAGCTGACTAGGACATGCCAGTCCGTACAGATAGAAAAGGCGTGGCAGCGGGTGGGATCAGGCCTTTGCCGTATCTGGGGAAGGAAACAGGTTGAATCCCACCTGCATTGCATTCCCGCGACCGCAAGCGCATTTTGTAAATGCATCCCCAGCTCACGTTGTCAAACAGACTCTGGATCCGAACAGGTAAAGTGCAATTTAAAAATAAAAATTGCAAAGAAAGAGAATGATTTAACGACAAAGGAAATAACGACTAAAAATAAAGCAAAGAAATATAAAATAAGTAGATTATTTAAATAAAAATAACATTATTATAGTAAGTGAAATAAATAAATATTATATGAATTTTTTAAAAACAGTAAAGAAAAAAAAGAGAATATTTCATCATCCTTTTTGTTTGAGAAAAATAAGGTATCCATTATTTTGTTTGAATCATACTCATTTAATAGTGTTAACTGCAATGTAATTCACTCAAGCTGTACACCGAAATAGTCACCTTCAGATATCGCCTGCTTCAGATATCGCCTGCATCTGGGTCCAGTGCGCGTCTGACACTCTGCATCGTGATCTGCACCTTTCGAATCTCAAATTACTTACAGTACTAGATGCTTTATATTTTCGGTACATCGCGATCTACGGCTGAACATAAAACCTTCGCGGTACCATCTCCACGGCACCACTAGCCAATTTGCGGCTGTTCTGACCTTCCTTGTACGAACTGCACGGCACCAGCTACCAATGGATCGCGGTTGACAATGCTTATGTACCGCGCAGAATTTATGTAATTTACGAAATTGCATACCCTAACTGTTTGGTTGGGGAAAGGGATAAGGGAGATTACATTTTCAGGAAATCTTATTTTCAATGTATGATATGATATATATTTAGGATAATTATTTTATTTTATTAATATTACATTTATTTTTACTTATTATTTCTCATTTATTTTAACTTTATTTTCCGTATTATCACATTATTCTTTTACTTTTCTTTCCATTTCCCCCCAGCCAATTAAACAAGGTATAAAATTCATGAGCTTAAACATTACAATCAACTTCGATTCCATAATTGTACTCCAGTTATCAAAAGTATGTTATTTTCACATTTTGTATAATAAAATAAAATAAAATGCATCATCAACTTGAAGGTTCATTGATTGCATTTTATATTATATATTTTTAAATTATTAATTATCCTGATCATTGATAAGCACTCCCCGGGGGAGGTCTATTAGGGGAAATGCTACATAAATACACGCCTCAAAACGGTGGCAAAAGCTTTACATTCGCTTGTCTCCATCCCAGTGCCTTCTGCCCTCTTCATGGCGTCCGTTCTCGGTGGTGCTGTCTGCCTTCCTCATAACTTGTCCAGTCCCCTACGCCTAAGAAACAACGATCCGAACCGTCCATCATCAGCGCCTTCTTCAGAAGTGTAAAAATTCCAACACGCAGCGTTCCCCATTAAAGCAAATACAAGCAGTCTGACCATCGGCGAAAATCGAAATCACTTCGCTGTGGGGCGTCTGAATCATAAAGCGTTAGATGAACGGTTTGGATCGCAATCATTCTTCCCCGATCTAACTTTGGCGTTTGTTTTGCACCGGCAGATGAGGCAAGCCAACATCTACTGGTGGAAGTGGATGGAGCGGAAAAATCGGGATTGGAACCCAAGTTTCAGATCCGAAATCTGACGAAAGTGGGAGAAGCAGGGGAGCCGATACTCTCTGGGGTTTGCATGGAAATCCCGAAAGGCCAGATCGTGGGGATAATCGGGCCGAGCGGGAGCGGAAAATCGACGCTGCTGAGGGCGTTGAACCGGCTATGGGAACCAGACGCGGGTACGGTGTTTCTGGAGGGAGAGGATGTGTGTGAGATGGATGTGGTGCGCCTTCGTCGGAGGGTAGGGATGCTATTTCAGGTGCCCGCGCTTTTCCAAGGTATGTGACATTCACCGTTTTGCTTGCTACAAAAAAGCAAAATATTAGAGGCAGGGTATGCGTAATTTTTCTTTCGCTCAATTCGCATACGCACAGGTCGGAATTTACAGCCGCCGGACATTTTATCCGGAAACAGCTTAAAGCTCGTTGCGCGTACCTGTTCGTTAACTAAGCTATGGGTTACGTTATCAGCTTTGTTAGCTTCAAAACTGTCCATTTGACTTTATAAATATTATGTTTTATTTATTTTCATGAAAAATATTAATTTTATAAATTAGACATCATTTGTTGGTTGAGCTAGGATCAATCGTTGCGGTAATACCCTATTTATACCCTGTTTTAAGATCTACCTTTATAAAAAAAAGGAAATATTAGATGGTAGGTTTCTTAAATTGAATAAAAATGAAATCGAATAGAAAAATATATAATTAATCCAAAATTTTCTAAATTAAATAATAAAAAATATAATAAAAATAAGAATAAAAATTTAATCTATGGTTTTCAAATTGAATTATAGGAAAAAAGAGAATAAAAATATAATAAATAAATAATAAAAATGCAGACTTTGGGTTCCTTGGAGTCAACTTTAAGGCATATGGAGCACTATTACTTGTCATTTTGGAAATTGCGTCATTCTATCCGTCCACGGAATGCTAAACTAACCACCCTCTGCTTGAAATTTATATCCAAAATAGTAATCTTATCATTAATTTTCTTTCATCAGTTCTATTTTCATTCCAACCATTCAGAACCCATTTTCTTGTAATTGGGATTTTAAAATCCGTAACCATAATAATGATTATATCTTGATTTTCTCGCATCCATTCTATTTTCGTCTCAGCCATGCAAAACTGGTTTTCATGTTGTTAGGATCTCTATAAACTTTTTATTTATTAGTAGATAACTTTTGAGTGAAAAATATTTATTATATATTTTAATATTTGCCCCTAATTTTGTTTATTCGAGAGGGGTCAATTCTTTACATGTTTCACAAAATATTCGGACAAAGAATTTTCAAAAATTGAGGGAGGCAATTGCCCACCCTCACGCTCATGCAGCCCTGCCCCTGTTTGTGGATCATATGATCTGAAAATGGTTCAATCAGTGTGCGGCTAATCTGAATATTTCATAATGTAGATATTTAACAAAGTAAACGGTATACTAATGTAATATTTTTTAAGCATCCGTTTGGATAGTAGTTAAAGTATCAAGTTAGGTTAAAACGGAGAGCAAAAAAGCGTGTATTCCTAATGCAACCAAATATACCCTAAATGAAAATGTATGTGCTTGTAAAATAATTTCTAATTAAATGCTCCCACTCAAATAATTTAGCCTTTAAATTGACGCAATTGTGTTATAATATATAAAACCATATCAACGAATGAATTTTGTGGTCGGAAAATCATTCGCGTTTGAAAACGTGAAGCCCATATAATGATTATGACAAATTGAATCATTTATGATATTCTGAAAAATATTTTTTATTTTCGAAAATGATTCTATTTAAATAAAATATATTGGAATGAAATATTGAATATTTCCACTATAGAAACTATTATGTAATAATATATATATATATATATATATATTAATTGGATGTGATCCCATGAAAATGTTTTTATGTGAGTTATTATGAAAATGTTCTATTTTTATATTTGAAAGATGGACTTTGAAAATTCAATTCATTAATATTGTTTAGCATTATGTATTTAGCTAATATGTAAAAAATATATCATTTGGAGACTTAGTGGACAACAACTTGCTTGATAATTTTATATAGAAACTTATATTTATATTATAAATTTTATATACCATTTAATTATTTAAATTATACTTAGACTAGGTTTTATTAGAATAGCTATTTTATAAAAGCTTTTATAGTTTTTATTCAATATTTTAAGTATATGTATCCTTATATTTTTTATTATATTACATAAATTTATGTTCTTATACAAGTGTTAGCAATAAGACAATCATAAGCATGCTAACACAAATTCATTTATAATTATTTTATTTGTGCTTGAATTAATATTTAAAAATTTAATTTACTATTAATATAATTATTTACTTGAAACAAATTTTAAACCATCCAGAAGTGTCAACTCGGTTTCTCAACTCTAACTGTTTAGCTTTGTTTAGATGGGTATGTAAGGGGTGCGTTAGTGTTGCAAGTGAATTATGTTAGAGATTGTGTTAAAAAAGTGGAGTAGGGAATTTAGGATTTTAATAAAAAGTAAGAAGAAATAATTAAAAATATAGGTAATTATGTGAAAAGTAGGATTATTATGATAGTTAAGATATCATATTCATTTCAAAAGATGTGCAGCTAATGCACATACATTGTTAATGCATCCAAACAAAGCCTTACTTAATGTTTTGATTAGGTTTGACTTGAGGTTTTATAAATTATAGTATAGTTATGGTTGGATTGACATTTTTTAAAGTAGGATTGTGGTAGGGTTGACAAAAAACTTGCTTGAATCCCACGCCTGGTGGAGATCAACCAACTTGAAAAAACAGGCCCCCTTACCTTGTCTCTTTCTTTTTATATTTTCCTTACTCGGAGACCTCTTCAATTCAGCGACTTCGTCATCTTTGAGGTCTAAAGATTCTCGTCTTCAGGTCCGACGGAGGGTAATCCTTATACCGTGATATCAATAAATAAAGAATACAGGTTGCTGTGTAGAAAATTAGAGAAATCCAATGAGTTAGTTTAGGCTTTTGTTTTTATTGTAGCTAGGCTCGAAGGTTAGATCAGTTAATTCGGATAGAGCCATCGAGCCGGCCCAACCAGAAACTAGAGGTGTATGCATTATATGGACAGAAAGTAACCGACCCAGATCATTAACGATCAGACAGCTTTATTGCTATGATCAAAATTTTAAGAGTACGTCCTCACAATTCATATATTGGCTATCTTCATCATGTTGTTGTTTTTCCTATTTTTATCTTTTATCTTTTTCTTGCTTTTTTTAATTTAATCATTATTTCAACATTTTTAGTTTAACCGCATCATCCATCTTTAACAGTTTTTAATGATGATTTACTTTAATTGTATCAAATAATTTCTGCAGAGTTGACTTCAGCAATTTGTCTTCAATCAATGTAAGCTCAGCCAAATTAAAAAAAACACTGTGGACCTAAGATTTATGGTTTACTCACTATAGAACACTGAACGTGAGCAGGGAAGGTGGCCTAAGATGTATGGTTTACTCACTATAGAACAGTGATTGTGAGCAGGGACGGTTGCAGATAATGTACGGTACGGACCGCAGCTTCAAGGGAAGAAGCTAACGGACGCGGATGTATCAAAGCTGTTAGCGTTGGCTGACTTGGATCCGTCATTGGCCACGAGAAACGGCAGCGAACTGTCGGTGGGGCAGGCGCAGAGGGTGGCCATAGCCAGGACCCTCGCCAACGAACCCGAGGTACACGTATTTCTCCATAAGACCCAATGGCTGTGTCTATTCCCTATCATTTTTCTATTTTTATTAGCATCGAAAGTAAGTTTACGAAGGACATTGGTGTGATTGTTAAGGTGTTGCTACTGGATGAGCCCACCAGCGCTCTTGATCCCATCTCAACTCAGCACGTGGAGGACGCGATTGTTAAACTAAAGAAAACTCGAGGGATGACCACCATCATCGTCTCCCACAGCATCAAGCAGATACAGAGGATTGCTGACTTGGCATGCCTCATCGTTGGAGGCCAAGTAGTCGATGTTCTCCACCCCAACCACCTCTCTCAGGCCCGGCATCCCATGGCCCGGATGTTCCTTGATCTCAGCTCTTGAGTTCATTGCCGGACCTATGTACACATACATGGCTTTATGTGTATTTTTAGTGCAATCATCTAATGGTCCGCATCTTAATGTAATAAGTCCCAAACACGTATATTACAAACGCTAAGGTAAATCATTTTCTCTTCGGGTGAGAAAGTACCACACAGTTTGGATCAATATGCTTTTTTTTTTTTTATGATCCCCATTAATAATTCTTGCCTACTTAAATAAGCAAGGCAAAGTACATAATGCACTACAACAAAAAGGTACCTAATGCAGCCACTCAAATGCAGCCACTTTCCCCAATTGAAAGTGGCTGCATTTGAGAGGGGTCAATTGCAGCCACTTTCAAGTGGCTGCATCTAGGGGGGTGTCAGACGCAGCCACTTGGAAGTGGCTGCGTTTGTGGGGGGCCAAACGCTGCCACTTCCAAGTGGCTGCGTTTGGGGGTGGGTGGGTTGAATTTTATTTTTTTTACTTATTATAAATCAAATAAAATTTAGAACTATAAAATATTAATAATAAAAAATATAATAATAAACCATGAAATTAAAATACTTTTGTTAAATTTGAGAAAAAGAATAGTTATATTTAGTAATAGATATTTTAATTCATGACTAAAAAAATTAATTTTAGATAATTTATGAATAATTGATCGCCATAAATAATTGATTGCCAAATAAGGGCTGAATGACGACTAATCCATGAGAGCCCGTATTTATGCTTTCATTCAC